>JAHPZR010001890.1:5000-7500 GCA_019787425.1 Platygyra sinensis
CTCATACGTAGATAAAGACTAGTAGAGGTATTTATGACTGTGGTGATGTATGGGTCACAACAGCACGGTCGGCGAGGTCAAGAATTGATACAAGAGAAAGTCAGAAAGTGGGATCGTGTTAACTTTACATATGGGGGAAATTATAGTGTCAATGACAGACTTTTTTTATTTGCTCGATAAAATTTCCACAATGTACTGATAAGAATAGCAAAACAAATTTTTCGATAGCGATTTTCCATGCCTGTGTTTTAATGTATCAAGAGCCTCAAATTTCACTTTCGGTGGGGTACAAAACCGCGACACCAAAAACAGGAGACTGGGAATGGTTGTGACGTCATTTTAGGACTTGAAGCTTTGCTAAAGATAGATTTCTATCGACTGTGTAGATCTTCCTTTTGCGAGAGAGATATGCTGTCCACGTGTGTCAAACATAAGCCGAACGCATGGTGGCTGGTGATAACGAGTGTTTTTCTTCTTCTACATGGGGAGGGGGAGGGGAGGTAACAAACTTTTATGCAAGGAGGCTCTGCTCTAAGGTCAGAACCCTATCAACTTTAGAGATTGTTTTGGCAGGAAAGGCTTTTCTTTCATATATTTACATGTAGCTTCTAGCTTGAAACCCCTTTCACAAATGTAACGTGGCCCGACGCCATCTTATTTCTTGGATAAATAATCATTCAATGTTTGAAATGCCTGCCTTTTTTAGGCTTATAATACCTCCACCCTGAAAGAGGGGAGAACCCTTGATCAATTGTAGGGAGAAGTCCCCAAGCTTCAGGCGCAATAAATAATAAGGGTATTACATATTGTAGTGTATGCAAGTAAAATAACAGTAATTTCTTCCTTTTAAACACAAATCACGGTGCTTTATTCGTATATATCTTGGTAATTGTTTGTGCCAATCTCACTTGCAATGCAGCAATATTCTAAAGACTCTCAAAAGGATTGCAGATCTATACGTCTCTTTTAATATATTTTTGCAATGATTACAGATCATACTTATGTTGACAGGTATCAAGTATTCTCTTCTCCATAATTATTTAATTTCAAGTTTTGATTTCAATTTGTGTAAATCGCTCATTTCTAGAGGTAAAAAGAAAACTCTACATCACCAGCCACCATGCGCCCGGCTTCTGTTTAACACAATTGGACAGCGTATCTCTCGCGCAAAAGGTAGATCTACACAGTCTCTTAGACTTAATTTGTCCATCCATGATCAGTAAAATATTTAGCAGTGTAATTATTTACTCGAATGTACATGTAGGTTGACCTGCATACCATCTCTGATGAAAGATTCGCTCTGGTCGAGCTGCATGGACAAAAGAAATGAAGAGTGAACGACAACAAAACTAAAAGATAAGGCAATTCGAATTTTTGACTTGAAGTATTTAAAAATAATCTTACAAATTTCGAACTTCCGTCGGATACTAACCCAGGCAGAATTTCAATGTGTGTATGAACAAAATAAAACCTTAACGAAACAATGAAACCAAAACCTAGCAAGAACGTAAGCTTACCTTGGATCGCCACAGTCAGCTTTCATCTACGTCTGAGCAAAAGCCGATAATCAAAAAAACAACATATTTAGGAAAGAAAAACACATGAAACCAAGTGGCCGAATTCATGATCATCTTTGATACGCTGGACAAACTCGTGCTAAGGCTCTCCACTTTTCAGGCAAAAATGTACGCCTTTCTAGTCTCCCCTCGTCAAAAACCTTCCTGAAGACGACAGAACGCTCTTGGACAAAAACAATACTTAGTAGGGGAGGTAGGAGAAAATTGTTTAATTCAAGTTTAAGGAATAAATTTATGAGAATCGACTAAGTGACTGAGTGAGTGAGTGAGAGCCATTCGACTGCCTCCTAAGCTCATGGATGTTACGTCATCCGTGAGCAAAAAGCAGCATCTTACCATATAAGGTTGATGAATCTTTGTTTTGTCTCAAATTTTTGAGCTTCAAAGTGGTTGTAAGAACGGTTTGAAACTTTGGAGTGGTGTTAGGATACCACCCAAAATATTTTATCTTAAAAACGCCATCTGGTCATTTGAACGTCTGCAAGTACCTTTCAGGGCGTCGTTTTCATGGTTGGTTGGTAATGAACAAAAATAAACCGCTAGCCGTAAACGCCAGCAACTAATTGAGACACTCCTTAAACGGTACGTGGAAGATACAAAAATCATTGGTCAACCCAGGGTTATGTCCAAGAATACTAAATAAAGAAAAGAACACACAATTGAGTTCACACATAACGCTATCGGTTGACTCCATAGCGCAATGGTAGCGCGTCTGACTCCAGATCAGAAGGCTGCGTGTTCGAATCACGTTGGGGTCAGCTTATTTTCTTTTCCTGGAAGTAAAATTGATAACTAATTTTTATTCTGCATAGCTGTGCGCGTCAGTAAGAGGATTCTGTTGGGGAAAATGCTTGTTGTATACCTTGATCCTCTCGTCTTCAAGCACTCCGCAGGATCAGAGAAGTCAGGAAATGTACGAATCA
>JAHPZR010001890.1:12500-17500 GCA_019787425.1 Platygyra sinensis
TTTAATGGTGAAGAACATGAAAACCTAAGGATTTTCCGAAGAAAGTATAGGTAAAGTAAATGGTAGAGACAACTGTCACTTAGTTATAATTTAAATATCCCTTTTTAACACCTTCCGCAAGAGACGTACCTAATGGCTTGTTCTTCCAGAACTTCTGGTGGCCTTTCTTCTGCTTAAAAATATTTGTACTTTCTTTTCTCAGAAACTTGTTCCGTTTTTTGTTGTTGGAGGATTTCATTTTTTCAAGTGGAACAGTTTTGATCCATCGCCCCATCGTTGACAGAAATCAGATTGAACAACTCTACAAGCGTAAATCATACAAATCGACCTGACTCCGTGGCGCAATGGTAGCGCGTCTCTGACTCCAGTTCAGAAGGCTGCGTGTTCGAATCACGTGGGGGTCACATTTTATTACGTGTGCTATCTATTATTGGCTATTTGGATTTATACTGAAGTGATACAAAGGGGTAACAACCCTCAATAACCGTGAATAAGCCTAGCACTCTTTCAGTACTGTACTGTAAGTCTTCTCTTTTGTTATATTATTGTGTTTCCTAAGAGAGAAAATAACCCCTAGAGAAGAATTGGAATTTCAAATTGATGGATCTGTTTGCTGGGGTCGCAAGAACTTTTGTTTATCTTAAATAACGTTTAATGAATTAAAGAAATAATTAGATGAGAAAAGAGCAAAATCGCGTACGCTGGAAACAATGTTGATATTTTCGTAATGATTAATGTTACCTACACACCAGCGAGATTTTTCAGTGAGCAGGAAAAATGCAAAATGTATGGTCCCTCGGGAAACTAGTTAGTTTTGTTTTCCCTCGAGTGCTGATGTTTCCCTCGACTTCGTCTCGGGAAACATCAGGACTCTCTGGAAAACAAAACTAACTGTTCCCCTCCGGACCATACATTAAAATGTATATTATTTTCTATACATCGGTAAATATGCCTCCCACTTGCCACGGTGTTTCTTGAATATTGCGGTTTAGCTGATCAAAATCGGTGTTTTTTTGCCTATAGGTTAGTACCTCCGTTCTATGTTATGAACTTTTTCAATCATTTCTCCGTAGACCATGCAATGATCGCTTAGTCCAGGGTCGAACGTTCCACTTTTAACAAAAAAGTTCTGGAGTATTTGTTAGCAGAACGTCAAGAAGCGTTTGTGAGTGAACTGTTATTCTTGTTGGTTAAAAAAACGAATCTTTGTGCGAAACTATTGGGATAAAAATATGTCACCTGTACGTTCATTCGCATGAAAATTAAGTCCTTTTCACGTTAAACGTTTTGCACAAGCACTCGTTCCGAAAAAGAAGCAAACAGCAACTCAGAAGTGGAAGTAAAGTCTGTGCCAAGTGGCCCATCAGACCAGCGCTTATTCCAGTTTGTGTAGGATGAAGCGACTTGGAGTATTTCTACTCCCCCCTGGATGGGATGCTAGTCCATCGCAGGGCTATCAGTTGCCAGTACCTATTTATACACCTGAGTGGATACTGAGGCACTGTCAGGTGAGAGTAAATTAAAGTGTCTCGCCCAAGAACACAGTACAATGTTCCCAGCCTGGACTCAAACCCAGATTACTTGAAACAGAAAAGAAATACAAAAATCAAAAAAACAGGTTGTTTACACAGACTGTTTATAACTTTTACAATGGATAATAATTTATTTTGATTGGAACTGGAACATTGCTTTGAAATTAACTTGTACATGATGTAATGCCAAAAAATAACAACAGTCTGTCTCAAAATGAAATCATTAAATGAGAGTTTACCATATTCACCAGTCAGTCCAAAATTGACACCTAGTCACAGGAGTTGCTTACAATAAATGTATAATATCAGGGGTTCGGCAGTGCATTTTGGGTCAAGGTAAATTGGTTATGGTCCTTGTTCAGTTAACATAATGCAAAATTATAATACGGTGGCAACCCGCTATAACGAGGTGTCACGGTATCGAAAAAATGTTCGTTATAGCGGGATCTCCGATATAGCGAAGATCCCGTCATAACGAATTATCTGGTTAACAACAAAATATTCGTTATAGCGGGGTAACCAAGCTTAACCAAGCTGAACAATGGGATATACACCGCGTAAAACAGTCTACTACAGACTTGCGCGTGAACAGCTACATTTAAATAAAGCAAAGCTTTGAAGGTCAAAGTTTCCCTATCTTGACCAATAGGAGTCGTGCTTGGCTTGTCAACCATTTGTATCATCATGTCGTTTTCACTGAATGCGAGCGACAATTAAGACAAACTATTTGTTATAGCGGGGTAAATTGTGCGTTGGGACCGTCAAAATCTATTTGTTATAGCAGGGATTTCGTTATAGCGGGGTTCGTAACATTTACTTTAGGCAATCAAGACTGGCAAGAGTATTTTGCCCGAATTTCACTTAAGTGAGACATGGATATCGGCAAAATCTTGTTTATTTTAAACTATGTCAAATAAACTGAAACAATTCGATTTTAGTTTGCTGGTAAATAAAAACAAAGTCAATATTTTAAGAATTTCAGGCAGTTTGTTTCAATCTTGACCCCAAAGTGAAGGGGATGTTTTTATTTACAATTTATAAGTTTTTGCCAACGAGCCAGCAGCCGTGCGTAAGTACTGTGCGGGCGGAAAAAATCTTGAGTGATCGAGAGACATGTTTGTAAGGTAAGATTCATGTTGTAAGGTAAGATTCCTGAGATTCCAACGAGGTAGTGAAAAAGAGGTCAATTGTCTTGCAACGGACCAATCGAAGCGCGCAGAGATTGTAACGTCAAGCCTGCATGGTTCTGATCGTCTATGCAATGTAATTTTCACCTGCTTTAGTAAGTTTTATTTGTTTTTATTTCCAATTCTACGTGAGTGTACTTTAGTTAAGTGCCATTGTGGTATATTTATCGAGCTAGCAAGCTCAACATTCGGCCAGCGAGCTAAAGGAGTACTCGGTAACCGTGCCAAACTCGGCCAGTGTGCCAGATTCGGCCAGCGTGACAATCTAGACAACACCAGCGGGCATGACGAAATCAAAGAAACAGAGAAATATTCACCGTTTTTAAACTGAATTCATTCAAAGCAACATGAGCTAAACCGAACGACAACTGTAACAAACTATCGGCCAGCGATCCACACGAGAGTAAACTCGACATCGGCCAGTGAGCCAATTTTGTCACCGCCAGCGAGCAAATAGCAATCAAAGCAATATTTACAATATTTACGTTAAAATTTAAGACATTCGACGTTGTTTTCAATACTACTTGACTACAAAAAAGTGACGTGCATAAAACATGACTCCGTTTTTCGAAGTTCCCAATTAAAATTTGTTTGAATAGTTTCTCGTTGGCACTTTTAGCGAGAGAGCTACATCTAGTTTTACTATATAACTATCTACATGGGGAGGGGGAGGGGAGGTAACAAACTTTTATGCAAGGAGGCTCTGCTCTAAGGTCAGAACCCTATCAACTTTAGAGATTGTTTTGGCAGGAAAGGCTTTTCTTTCATATATTTACATGTAGCTTCTAGCTTGAAACCCCTTTCACAAATGTAACGTGGCCCGACGCCATCTTATTTCTTGGATAAATAATCATTCAATGTTTGAAATGCCTGCCTTTTTTAGGCTTATAATACCTCCACCCTGAAAGAGGGGAGAACCCTTGATCAATTGTAGGGAGAAGTCCCCAAGCTTCAGGCGCAATAAATAATAAGGGTATTACATATTGTAGTGTATGCAAGTAAAATAACAGTAATTTTCTTCCTTTTAAACACAAATCACGGTGCTTTATTCGTATATATCTTGGTAATTGTTTGTGCCAATCTCACTTGCAATGCAGCAATATTCTAAAGACTCTCAAAAGGATTGCAGATCTATACGTCTCTTTTAATATATTTTTGCAATGATTACAGATCATACTTATGTTGACAGGTATCAAGTATTCTCTTCTCCATAATTATTTAATTTCAAGTTTTGATTTCAATTTGTGTAAATCGCTCATTTCTAGAGGTAAAAAGAAAACTCTACATCACCAGCCACCATGCGCCCGGCTTCTGTTTAACACAATTGGACAGCGTATCTCTCGCGCAAAAGGTAGATCTACACAGTCTCTTAGACTTAATTTGTCCATCCATGATCAGTAAAATATTTAGCAGTGTAATTATTTACTCGAATGTACATGTAGGTTGACCTGCATACCATCTCTGATGAAAGATTCGCTCTGGTCGAGCTGCATGGACAAAAGAAATGAAGAGTGAACGACAACAAAACTAAAAGATAAGGCAATTCGAATTTTTTGACTTGAAGTATTTAAAAATAATCTTACAAATTTCGAACTTCCGTCGGATACTAACCCAGGCAGAATTTCAATGTGTGTATGAACAAAATAAAACCTTAACGAAACAATGAAACCAAAACCTAGCAAGAACGTAAGCTTACCTTGGATCGCCACAGTCAGCTTTCATCTACGTCTGAGCAAAAGCCGATAATCAAAAAAACAACATATTTAGGAAAGAAAAACACATGAAACCAAGTGGCCGAATTCATGATCATCTTTGATACGCTGGACAAACTCGTGCTAAGGCTCTCCACTTTTCAGGCAAAAATGTACGCCTTTCTAGTCTCCCCTCGTCAAAAACCTTCCTGAAGACGACAGAACGCTCTTGGACAAAAACAATACTTAGTAGGGGAGGTAGGAGAAAATTGTTTAATTCAAGTTTAAGGAATAAATTTATGAGAATCGACTAAGTGACTGAGTGAGTGAGTGAGAGCCATTCGACTGCCTCCTAAGCTCATGGATGTTACGTCATCCGTGAGCAAAAAGCAGCATCTTACCATATAAGGTTGATGAATCTTTGTTTTGTCTCAAATTTTTGAGCTTCAAAGTGGTTGTAAGAACGGTTTGAAACTTTGGAGTGGTGTTAGGATACCACCCAAAATATTTTATCTTAAAAACGCCATCTGGTCATTTGAACGTCTGCAAGTACCTTTCAGGGCGTCGTTTTCATGGTTGGTTGGTAATGA
>JAHPZR010001890.1:25000-33939 GCA_019787425.1 Platygyra sinensis
CCGGTTTATTCTGACAAATGGTAAGCACCCTATATAATACTTTTTCTCGTCCCGAATTGGTCCTAAGACCTTAAAGTGCTTTACAGTTATCAGAATAAATTTCAATTTGTAAACATTGAAAATATATTTATAACTCATTGAGACCATGGTTATTAATTTCTAAGATTCCTGTTAACCAACCGTAACGAAAATAAATAAATCGTTAGTCGTGAAAACCACCATTTCATTGACACCCTTCTTTAACGTTACTTAGGAGATACAAAATATTTCGTCGAAATCGAGTTCATTCCTAGAATACAGTAAAGAAAGTGTTATCAATTGACTCCGTGGCGCAATGGTAGCGCGTCTGACTCCAGATCAGAAGGCTGCGTGTTCGAATCACGTCGGGGTCAATTACCATTTTTTCCCTAGATTGATTTAGACGTATTCTTAAATTGTTTTTTAATTTGTTTTACTAACAGGGAAAAGATGGAATTTTTCAAGTAATCATACTCCTTATATCAATGCGGACATTTTAACTTTAACGGTGCATTCTGCATAGACCCCGCGCCGAAGTTACGCCGAGGGCTTTAAGAATGTACGCCGAGGGCTTTGAAAATGTACGCCGAGTGGGTCACAATTCTAAACTGTTGGTAGCATACTTGATACTTGATCCGGGCCCAGCTCTTTTGCCGCCGCGCCGCCGCGAAAGAAGGGCGGCTAAGAGACATCCTGGAGATCTAGACTAGTTCGTTGAAGCGATGTCCATGTTCGCTATCAGGAGTAAAAGCAATTGCTTTTCATCTTTAAGTGTTGATTGGTTGTGCTTTATTTTACCTAGCCATCCCTAGAAATCGAGGACATAAGAGCCTGGCTAATTTGATAAAGGTTTTCGCTTATCGTTGACAAGGAACTATGAATTTCCGTTTTTAGTGAGGGTACGCCAATTACGCTTCAGTACGCCGACATCTAGTCGATCGCACGCCGGTACGCCGCAAAATTTTAAAACCTACGCCGAAGATCTTCGGCGTACCCTAAACTAAATGCAGCCTGGTTAAATTGATGATTCAGGTAATTTAATGTTTTTATGTTAACCTTTGCGATGTAAAGTAATTCCTTTTGTAGTAAATTATTGAAATAATGCATTAAAAAAGAAATCTAAATCTAAAATCTAAATTAACCTACGCGCCATCTGCCGCCGAAAAATTTATAGAGTTTCAACTTGCTTGTCTTTTTGACCTAACAGGCCTATATTAGTTACATAACATGAAAACAACCTGTTGCTTTGGTCATTGCTGCGGAGCGAGCGAGCAGCAACATAATCAGGATTTAAAAAGAATATATACTAGGCTATCTAAAAGATAGTAATGCTGCGGAACATTCTGTTGATAGTGACATATTTTATACGCAGTGACTCATCTATAGCAGCGCGTTGCAAGACTTGTGCATTAACATTTATTTCTCAAAGTAGCGTCAAATCGTGAGGAATCTGTCCTTGGATACATCAACTTCATGTATTATGACACATCATCATCATCATTTATTAAATTAATTTTTACAAAAACAAATTTATAAACTTATACAACCCGCATATAGCAAAGCTAATCGGGGCGAGGTGTAACAATTAATTAGGGATCGTGACAAAAAAGCACATAGTGATCTCCATATATGTCTGGACATGAAACGGTACACATCACTGAACCTCCCTTTTACCAGATCGTGAAAATCGAAAAATGTGGAAATTGTAGGAGCAGAAATCTAACTAATAAATTCTGCACTGGTACACATTAAATGTCTCTACAATGTTGACAGACCGTGCCGAGGACGCGTCCGTCGCAATGTGCGAAAATGCTCATGATATAGAGGAATAGATCAGAACATATATGAAATTAGAGTGTTCCACGGTTTCCGTCTGTTTATATTATTCTACAAGCTTCCGTGACGACGATTTCTCTTCATTGAAGAATTACGCAAAGGACTGGCAAGACTGCGCCGGCTAAGAAATGACATACTAAGTTCAAAACTAAGACTTCACAGTAATCGTTCGAATTTACAAACACATACTTCATTAAGAACAAACGCCAGAGTTATGAAAGTCAAGCACGAGCTCCCTCACATCTTTTTACAGGCAAATCAGTGCAAAACATAACCACCACTAAACCTTTCTCACTGGAATCTACACGAGAAGATGGCGTGACATCTTCATGCAGTCCGTGATGCTGCAGTGCACTCTGGTAAAAAGTGGCGCAGTGGACTCTGGTTAAATGCAATGCATTCTGGTAAAAAGTGATGAATTCGAGAATTCGTACTCCCTTTTATGTATTCTTCTTAATCTTGATTATGTTGCTGCTCGCTCGCTACGCTAGCTCCGCAGCAAAAAGGGAGTACGAATTCTCGAATTCATCACTTTTTACCAGAATGCATTGCATTTAACCAGAGTGCTCTACGCCACTTTTTACCTGAGTGCATTGCGCCCCGAACAACATGCGGATGTCATATCGTCTTTTGACGTGGATTCAAGTGAGAAATTTTGTCTCATTTATCTTTAAAACGACGTGAAGGTTATATCGAGTGACTTTCACAACTTTTGCTTTTGTTTTTAATGCAGTACGTGAAAGTTTGTAAATCTGGACGATTAATTGTGGGCTGGTGCACGATATACCAAGTGAATAGCAAATCTCGAGTTACATCACAAAGAACACAACAATGATCCTTATCCCTTACACAATAACACAATAGACTTCACACTAAAGAACGAGACAATAGTGCATATATTGACTTGGTATATCGAGCGTCACCCTAATTGTGACATCTTCTTTTAAACTTAGTACCCGTATGTCATTTCTTAGCAGTCTCGCCTCCGTGGTCGAATTCTTGTAGACTAATTAAGACAACTGGAAACTGTAGAACACATGATTTATTCCTTTGCATACAAACATGCATTTAAACTTAGACCAAACTAAAGTTTTAGCATTTTCACACTTCCGGCGATGGACGCGTCTTCGACAATGTCAACACTCTTGAGACATTTAATTTATAAGTGAGATTTCTGCTCCTACAATTTCAACACTTTTCGATTTTCATCTGTTTAATTAACCGTAAAAGGGGAGGTAGATGTGTATCGTATGTGTATGTGCTGTATTGTTTCGATCCCCTTGTCACGCCTCGCCATCGATGCGTCATGATGCATGAAGTTGATGCATACAAGGACAGATTTTAAGTTACACACCACAACTGTTGACACTACTTTAAGCAATAAAGGTTATAATGTAAGACTTGGAACGCGCAGACAGATTAATGACTACGTAAATATGTCACTATCAACAGAATGTGCCGCAGCATTACTGTCATACTTATATGATCCCCCATGCAACTAAAATTCGCTCATAATCAAACCACAGCGAATATGTCTGAGCCTTGTGTCAGTCTCGTAATAACCAACCAAGACAATGAAATGCTGAATCCAGAGGACTGACAGGAAATTTTACTTTGTTTTCCCTCTCCGACCACAAACTCACAGGGAGCCAAACTTAGCCTGCGAGCAGGCTCACTTGCTTTGGTAGAGTATCACGGTCAAAGGTGACAAAGGCAACCAAGAATCGGCGAAGCCAGCGAGAAGAATGAGGCGAGAAAAAGCGATTTTCCTCGCCCCATTCTTCTTGCTAGCTCTCGGTTGCGGTTCCCCCACCTTTGCCCGCGATACTTTACCCAAATAAGTGAGCCTGCTAGCAGCCTAAGTCTGGCTCCCTGTGAGTTAATAGGGACTTTAAGATACACTACGGCGGGCTGCCACTACGGCTACTTCGGCCGTGAGAGACTAGGCTGACAACTCCGTTCCCTCCGCAAACCTCAAACAGATTAAGATTTCGCTGTACGGCAACAGGGTGTTCAGCATTTATATGTCTTTACAAAAATGGATACGTTCGACTTTATTCTACTTTCATACGACAAAGGCTTGATCAATGACAATGATTTCCTTCTCTTGTGTCGATCTTACATCTCCAAAAAATAAGATTTGCCTCTCAGCTCCTTTTAGAACCGCTGTAATTCAAACCACAGAACAAAATAAGCTTAACACTGATAAAAAGTTCGATTTTAGCACGGGTACGGTGTTCGCACAATGTGATAAGTCCGAAAATACAAAGCTTTCAATTTTAATAAAATACAGTTTGAACAGCTCAGCTTAGTAGATACAAAGCTTTCTTATCTGCGGCTGTTCGTACCGGTCAATAAAATATGACTGTCGCTTTACGATAGGCTTCGGGATAGGTGTTAAATTCGTTCAAATTTTCAGTACAAATGGCAAAGAAACAGTTATCTTCGAATGGATTTTTAAGATTGAGTACTTTATCTTCGAATTAGGCTGTTCAAACAGTGAAAAAAGCGTTAAAATGAGAAGTAAACAGCAGGCTTATACTCACCTGGTGAAAAGTACGTGAAACTAGGCACTTTCCCGTAGTAGAAAGCAAGACTACGGCTGGAAACTAGTGGAGCAAGCGACATGACGTCACCGGAAGTGATCTTCACTATTTGCCGCCGTACTGCAGCCTCGCCGTACCATATCTTAAAGTCCCTATTATTTGATGTATACGGTATAAGGCGTTCTCGCATTTAACTGCGGGAAAGGGCTAGCAACTTGTTACGTGAGGAATCCCTTTGTAACAAGATTTACTGTTCATGATCAAACATAAGAAAAAGGGATCTTGTTTTCAATGTTCCAGTTTATCCATTGGCTGCAGGTCAACGAATTTTTCTATATAGAACAATTCAACTCTGGAACTCATTGCCACGTGCGATCACTACTGCAGACAGCCTGCGTACTTTCAAAATGAAACTTAAAGAATTCCTGTTTGAAGTATTTCTTGTTAGCTGGGAGAATTATATCTATTTATGTTTTTATCAGGATTATTATAATTCTGACGTTTAGATCGTTTATTCAATATACTTATCTTATGAATTATTTATATGTTTCATACGTTTATGTACATTGGGTCTGAAAAACCCTAACTGGAAGATTAAGGAAAGTTTTAGTTATGTGGTCGAGATGTGGTGGAGTAAACATGGAACTAATGTCATGGCTGCCTTAAAGTGCCCATAACCCCCCACTTTTTTTCTTCATTTAATGAAATCTTTGTATGGAATTAGGAAAAATACCGCAAAAATTTTTACATTTGTTTGAAACCCGAATTTTTTTATGAATATTTTGAGTGAGCGTCGTTTGCAGCACGACCGAGCAAACGGGAGAATGGGCGTAGTGACGTCATTCCAGGCCTTTGCACGCGTCGCTTCGGTTGTTGTCCTTGCGGGTTTGATTTGGTGTTTGCAGCGTCGAGTATTTTGTCTAAGGAACGTCGATTCTACATAAAAAAACTTGCAGAATCGTATCTTTTGATTATGTCATCCAGCGATGTTAGCTTTGACTCAAGCTCGGATTCCGAGACCGCGGAAACGAAGGTAGAGTATGACTTAGAAGTCGAGGTCATGTCGAACGCGAACGAACAAAAAGACACCTCAGATGATGATGAACCGGAAGATGTCTACGCTAACAAGCCTTTAGCAGACGAGAATTGGCTAGCTAAATATGAGGCAGAAAGAAAAATGTAACAAGAACTCGAAGAGAAGCTACAAAGACGACTGAGTGGAGCAAAAGAACTCAAAGAATGGTTTGTTCTTGCTTGGCCTGTTGTTGCATCCAAAAACAACGCATTTAGCCGGCATTTTCTTTCTTTCTACCGAAGCAAAGATTTTTCCAAACTAGAAAGCGATCAATGGCCTGGAATGACGTCACAAACTGCGCTATACCCAGACTTCTTTAAGTGATTCTGCTGCTCGGTTGTGTTATGAAAAAGCGCGCTATTTTCGATCTTTGAAAATTCATAAAAAATTCGGGTTTCAACCAAATGCAAAAATTTTTGCGACATTTTTCCTAATTCAATACAAAGATTTCATTAAGCGAAAAAAAATTTGGGGCTGTAGGCACTTTAAGAACAAAGTATTCGTTTATGAGGTGAGTAATCACTACGAGGGAAAAGGAGATCCTTAATGATCAGGCCCGGGTTGTTCGAAAGGTGGATAACGCTATCCACCGGATAAATCACTATCCAGCGGATAGCGTGGTTTGTTTTGTCAACACTTATCCACTCGATGCCGATTTATCCGGTGGATAGCGTTATCCAGCCTTCGAACAACTGGGGCCAGGTTTAGTTCCGTTTGTAGCTTTTTAGTTATTAGTATTCACTGAAAAGATCTGAACAGTTGTTGTATTCCATCCAACAGACAAAATGTTCTTCACATTTGATCTACGGTTGTCAACGTTGCTGTAACTAGAACCACCGTCTCAAAATGTTATCTAAACAGTACTCAGTTATGATTCATTTTAAGCTTGTCCCGACTTGTCATAGTTGAGTCACTGATCCTAATTAATAACAACTGTAGAGTAGAATTGATTCAAATAAATGCGATATTTGTACATTGAATATAATGATTGACGTTCACTGAAAAAATGAGGCCAATCGGCGAAGGTCCGAAGTTTGCCTTATCCAATCTCTCCTTGAAAACTGTTATAGCCTCTAGCAACATAAATAACCAACATGTTACACATGTTTAACGCGTTGACTCCGTGGCGCAATGGTAGCGCGTCTGACTCCAAATCAGAAGGCTGCGTGTTCGAATCACGTCGGGGTCAGCGTTCATTTTTTCTATCATTTTGGTAACCATTTGCATTGACAAGCAGTACTCAAAGAGTCCAGAAAAGAGGGAAAATAACTAAGTCTTCCCAAGAAATGGAAAATACTGTTGTGTTGAAACCTGTTGTTTTTCCACCGTGTGTTTAATGTTCTATAATGTTTAATGATCAGAACCATATGGACCAGGTTAAATCGTCCTGGTACCAGTTGTTCGAAGGCTGTATAACACCATCCACCGTATTCATCACTATCTACTGGATTGGGCGGTTTGCTTTGTTAACATTTATCCACTGGATAGCGGTCTATCAGGTGGATAGCGTTATCCATCTAGATCTTTCAAACACCACAAGCCAGGTGGGAAATTTAATTAGCTTCCTAATTAGCCTGCGGCTTCTGCAGCAATGGGCCAGAGAAGGCAGGCAAGGAACACTCCTGGGGCAAGTGAGGGCCTGGAGGGTACTCCATAAAACGCACCATAGGGTGAGGATCTGCTAAAAAAACGCACCGTTTTCAATATTGAAGAATATGAAAACGTAAGGATTTCCCGAATAAAGTATAGGTAAAGAAAATGATAGGGATAACAGACACTTACCGTGAATGATCTAATAAACGCCCTCTCCCTAATGAACGCCTCGTATCTCATTAACGCCCCACAAGGCTGACAAGTTTGTATTAAACGCCCCTCTCTGACAAACGCCCCCTGTCTAATAAACGCCCGGCGTTTATTAGATCATTTTACGGTAGTTTATATTTAACCACACCTCGAACAGACGCACCTAATGGCTTACTCATTCAAGCACTTGTTTAGCTGCGTCAGACTTACGTTTAAGTGGAGCTTTATAACCTATCGCACCATTCCTGCCATAAATCGCAGTGAACACTCCTACAATTGAAATCTAAAATCATCAGTATTCGAAAAAGGCTGGACTTCGATCGTGGCGCAATGGTAGCACGTTGATTATATTTTGTTACTCATTATGTACAAATTTTATTCTTAGGTTTAGTATTTACGCACGACCCCACAAGTTGCACAGCTTTTTAACCTATCGTGCTTAAATAAAGGTTGTCTGTCTGTCTGTCTGTCTGTCTGTCTGTCTGTCTGCTTGTCTGTCTATTAGCGTTTTCAAAGTATTTTCTTTTGTTATATCGTTGCGTTGACTGAGAGAAAGCGCGAAAAGAATTGGAATTGTTGGATCTGTTTGCCGGGGTCCCAACACCTTTAGTTTATCTTAAACAGTTTTTGACGAATTAAAGTAATAATAAATTGGAGGTCAGGATGATCAACAAGGTGCTGTGAATCATGTTACTTCTTTCCTTTTGAAAACACTTGGGATGCATGCTGTCTTCATTAGGTATTCTTTCGTATTAAAAAGGCATAAAAACCAGTCGAAGGATCAACACAGAATTTTGCATCGTATGTATGTCAAACCACTGAAAAAAAGCGAACTATGACTTAAAATTCTCTTTTATTTTATCTGCACAACAGTAACAAAGAGTTATCATAAACTGTTCTTCATGTCGAAAAAATTACAACACATAAGGAAGTTGTGATTCTTTTCATTAGAGTCAGTTTACTAGCTTAGCTGAACTATGTTCACGGACCATCCACAAGAGTGAATCAATCAATCCACACAGTCCACTAGATATATATATATATACAGTCTTCAGTGCTGATTAACTATACCAAGCCTTTTATAATTTTCATCTGGAAACTGGTATATCCAAGGAAGGTAAGCTAAGAGATGACGGGAAATAAACGAAACTGACCCATAAGATATTATTAATCACATCACGTTGCTTCCAACAACAAAATGCACTTTGGCAACACCATCCTTACTAGCAAAGCAAAGACAAAGCAGCTTTCCTTGAAATGAAAGCGAAGTTAAGTATTCCGGCAGAAAAACGTAACGGCCAGTTTCCTTGCTGACAGTATCATTCTGTTTATCTGCCAGCCGGTCTAGGCTACTTCCTTCGGCGCGTGTTGGAGGACGCCATAATGGTCAAAATTCTGATGAAGATGTTGATGGTGTCCATGTATATTCCAATAGACCTGCAGAAGAACACAATGTTTTTCCATTTATCTTTTGGTCTTGATTTCTGTTTTCAGTACCAACCTTTCTTAATGCCTACTAGAGTAGTTTTACGGCCCTATTCCCCTAAAAGAGAACTATTGTTGGACTGATGATGATGAAGAGGATGATGAGAGCGGTTTTCAACTGAGTGTTTTAAAGCCGAGAGTAACCACTTTAAACAATCAAAATTACACAGGCAATC
>JAHPZR010001891.1:0-15000 GCA_019787425.1 Platygyra sinensis
TTAAATCCGGAATCTCTTGTTTTCCAGGATGGCGACAAACCTCAGGAATGCCAACAAAGTTGAGGTTTCCTTTTGGAGGAAAACTTCGGATGAACCAATAGCAGACGAGTCTGGTGTTT
Source organism: Platygyra sinensis (assembly GCA_019787425.1). Classification (NCBI taxonomy): domain Eukaryota; kingdom Metazoa; phylum Cnidaria; class Anthozoa; order Scleractinia; family Merulinidae; genus Platygyra; species Platygyra sinensis. The sequence continues at coordinate 120 of JAHPZR010001891.1, forward strand.
TGATTGACGTGTCCTTCGTGAACTGGCCTGGGAAGGATTGTTATTTATTTAGACACACTCCTTTGGATTAATTAGTTACCATAGCAACAGATAATTGTGGTTCTCACTGAAGTCATGTTGACAAGTGTGCGTAGTTCGTCGGCACAAGCTTGAGGCTTTTAAAATTTGGCTTGAACAAGTTAATTCATAGCAAAAAGGCCACTTGATTATTTGTTGGCTAATTACTGCTGGATAGTAGGAGCCTTGCTCTTTCTCCTTGCACGGGGCTTCCAGAAATGATTTGCAAAGTCATTTACTAATACGAACTGTTAGCTACGAACCGTTGCCGTTTCCATTCCGTTCTCAACGTCGTCGAGGATGAAGCAAAACTTATAGAGGAAATGATCGCTCGTGAACCAGATTTTTTTGTATCTAGCGTGTTGCTCGTTTCTCGCCAGACGACCAAAAGCATAAAAATGGTAACTGCTCCGTAAAACCAGTCATAATGAACTGCTTTTTGAAGTTGCACTTTCACGTGGCAATAAAAAAGCCGTTTAATGTAGTATCTGTGGGGACAGATTTTTTTCGTCCATTTTGGATGTTGAATTGGATATTTCACGTCACCCTACGTAAACTGTCAAAAATCGTTGAACTTGATATGTTGAGAAAGCAGGTGCTCTCTTTTTAGCGGGGAATTAATTTTGCTCTGTACTGTTATCTTTCTATCAAGCAAATAAAAGATGTCACTTTGGAAAAAAAAATTGTAGTTTGCGTTTAGTTTCAGGGTTTTTCGATAAGTGCTCTGTGCCTGCAAAACCTGGTCTATTGAGCGCTATACCCCCAAGAATTACATGTAATATTGTTCCGTAACTCGATTTGCAGGTGATGCGTATTTTTTTGCGTGAGCATTTGAAGTTATTTCTTTTTGTTTTTTTTTTTGAGAGGGGAATAGATGTAGCAAAGGATTCTCGTTTTTTTTTTTAATATGCGGTACTCCATATTTTCAAGGGAAGTAACTTCCAAGGGAAACAAACTTTTGCAAGAGCTTAAAGGTTAGAAGAGGGTTTGTTATTCACTGGCCAGCGCATTTTTTCAGGAAGGTTATGAATAAAATGGACATCTTTTAACTCAGTGGAAATTCTTTTTAATGCTATTGCTATTGAATTTACTTATTATTTGCAGATATGTATGTCCCAGTCTTTGATACAAGATACGTTTTATACATTTTTGTGGTCTATCGTTTTACTGTTATGGTTACTGTTAGGCTTAATATACTCTTTATTCTCTCTCTGTTCAGTGAAACCCAGCTCTGCTCACAAGCTATACGTAGCTATAGCAAAAAGAAAAGGGAGGGGACCAAGCAACCTTGGTCCCAGGCTCCCTCTCCGCCTTACTAGTCGAGCTTCAAAGAAGAGAGATTTGGAGACAGGATCGCACGCAACTGGCTTTTTATACCGATGTCGCACTTTTCCAATTTTTAATTTAATTTTTTTTTTCTTGCAAACAAAAAAATAAGCCTAGCCACTCGATGTCTCACGCCGAATTTAGTCCAGAAAGATAACATTGCTAACTCCAACAAAATAAGGATTCCCCCCCGCAAACTTACTTTACATTTTTTTTTACAAAGAAATGTATGCCAGGGGGGGCAACGCTTGTACCCAAGGCATTTTTCAAAAATTGTCAAGTTTTGGGTCCCGGACTTCGTGAGTTTCCAGTGGATTCTTACGAAACTTTGCACATTTTCAAAATTTGGCGTGATAGTTGATTTATCGGGTGTGACGTCGTCACTTCAGACAGCTCTTTGAAATTGTCTTTTTATATGGCTACAATAGTACGCGCGCTCTGACTGGCTGCTGAGCGGGCATTATTTTCTTGTAATAACCGGGCATTATGAAAATTTTTCTCGACTCGATTCCTCTTTTGAGTTGCGAGTAAAAGCTACGAGCGCGGGGGCAAAAACAACAAGAACGATAACTGAAAGAAAAACTAGCCTACAGATACTTCTTTAGTATGAGCAACAGAGAGCCATAGCGCGCGCAAGCGGATGTGAAAAATTACTTCAGGTGTTTTTGTATTCTTTTTAAGAATAGCGCTAAAACGACCATATAACTAACTTATAAACCTCGGCCTCGATATATCGCTCGGTTAATACATCAAGGCCTCGGTCTGAGATTTCCCTGTAATGACCTCTCACTCGGTTATTAAGTGGTATATAATATGGATGGCAAATTTAGTTTAAGGTATTTTTCGGTCCAATGCGCAAAAGATACCATTAGCATTTTGGGTTTGATTCTGCTCTCTGCCAGATACTGTCAACTTGAAAGCCACCTCAAGTAACTATACAATTGATACACTATATGCTTGCGTAAAATTCCTTTACACGGTTAAGTTTTCTTGATATGCTATTTCCGAGTTGCCCCTTGCCTCTGTGTAAAAATGAGTCTTCTTAATGCGAAACCATTCATATGAAAGGGAAGAGGTTGTCATGAACATGAAAATGTAATCCCCCACCCCACCCCAAGACGGTTTCATTTTCATGCAAATCAAACTCATTTTCACATGAAAGCTTTGCAGAGAACTCGTTTTGAAACAGAGGCGCAAGGTAACCTGGAAATGTAATCCAACGTGGATGTGAGGCAATCTTGTACTCATGCCCGAAATTGCCTCGCAACGGTGTTTTCACAATAATGCAAATAAAGAATAAAGGATAATAGTGAAAAGAGTTATTCTGTTATTCCATTATGCATCTATTGAACAGAAGAGACAGCAAGCAAAAATCATTCCAAGTAACTGAAAAATAAAATAAAGACATAAAGCGCATTAGGTTTCTTTGTAAACATATACCCGTCATGTGAGTTAAACCAATAGTGAATCCCGACAGCTAATCCTCGGGTCTTGATCACTTGTACACCATGTCTTGAGATGCCCGTGTAAGCTATTAAATTTCCCCGTTCCGTTTTCTAATTTTATCAAATGTCTTACTTTTAATACCTATCCTCTCTCCCGAACAAGTGCCTTTTATGTTAAAAGGTGTGCTCAAAAGTCAGTAAAAGCTGAGAGGGAATGGTGCTCTTTGTATCAGTAGACTATCGTCCTTCCCTCATTTCCATTTGTTTAAATTGCATGTTCCGCGCATGTTCAAACGTTTGTTTGAAATAGACCATTTCCGAGTTGTCTTTTGCAGTGGCGGATCTAGGGGAGAGGCCCGGGGGGTCTCCCCCTCCCCCTTATTTCGGGTAAAAATAGAAGAAATGACAGAAGGAACAAAAGATAGGAGGGTAAGTAAATCAAAACCGGGCCCCCCTCATAGCTTAAAGTCTGGATCCGCCACTGTTTGCCTCTGTATCAAAACGAGTCCGCGTGCAAAATCATTCATATGAAAATGTGTTAAGCCTACTACTTCATTTTCATGTCAATCAAAATTATTTTCATATGAAAGGTTTTGCAGGAAGACTCGTTTTGAAACAGATGCACAAGGTAACTAGGAAATGGCCCATTCAACCTGGAGCCCATTGATTCAACCGTGACTTGTTTCAGTTGAGCTAAAGTTCATTACAAACCTGAATAGCAGCAATGGATACTGCAACTATACCAAGGATTATGAGATGGTTATCGACAAATTCTTTCAGCTCTGATAGGCAGCCCTGCGAGAATAAAAGAAAAAGAACGTAGCATGTGATTAATATAATCCGTAGCCAAGACCTTCCCAGCCAAAAACACACACTTATATCTAGGTACGAGATTATCATAAATATATCCAATTGACGCTATCGCAAACCACTGATTCGCACACCTTTCCTAAGTGAATGGGTGCGTGTGAGCGTGAGCAAGCCCGCGCGCGAGTGCGTGTGCATGTGTTCGAGGTACGTGGCAGGGAGTGAGTGGCAGGAATCGTACGTGATCGAGTATGTGCACGCGTGACTGCGTGAGAATAAGAATACCAAATTATTACCTTCGTATTAATGTTGTCCAGATTAAAGTCTGCCACTGTGTTACAAGTAGATGTATCTTTTCCTTCCTTGCAGCAACTCAACGGTACTTCTTTAGCTGGGTTACTTTTTTTCCATTCGCTCGCTTGCCAATCCGTGTAGTTTGAGGAGCCACAGCATTCCAGCTTGAGGAAGAGAAACAACACCACACGGTCAAGTGAATAACGTGTATTTGTTCCTATTAAAAACTGATTATTGGATAATGCAATTTGAGAGTTTTTATTGGATCACCCATCACGGATTATAATGCATTACACCATGCTCTAAAAATATGGTAAGTGTACACGTGATTTTTTGAAGCGTTTCTATTTCTATTTTGTTTTGTCTTATTTACTTTTGGGGCGGTTTTCATAAAACAGTTATTCCACTAGCGGTTGCTGGATATGAGATAATCATAGCCAACTTGGTATATACCATGTCATATCCAACGCGTGCTCGAGGAATAATTTTAAATAACTTTGGAGATCACTCGCTCTTTTCAGGTGATAGGGCGAAGCATGAGCTGGACGATGCGAAAAAGCGATAAATCACTAGCCACATTTCCTCTAACTTGCTAGTCTTAGGTACGCACAATAACAGGCCCATTGCAGCTGGAGTACCGTTGACCAAAATTTTCTAGCAGCTTTTCCATACAAATCTTTTTAGTTTTTAAAATATTAAAACCGTCATAAAATCGCATTCTTTAATGCCAGGGGCCTCAAACTTAGACGATATTTTTGACATGACTTTTCCATTTCTGGCATTCTTTAAGTTGCAGCTCATAATTTTATGAAAAGTAGGTCACTTGATTGCTTAGTGGCAATGGGTCTTTTCAGTATTGAAGAGAGAGGCTGAGTAAACCTCGATTGTTTTAGTTGACTCTGATCTAAATCATTGTCGTTTGGTAGGTGAAAATGTACTTACTCGTATTTGTAAGTTATCCACATCTGCGTTGGTTGTTGAGTCAATTTTCACGCCGTAATTGTTTGAATTTCTTCTTTGAGTGTGTTTGTCAATTCCTCTTCAACCTTTGAAGGAAGTACACTTCATTTGGTTAAAAACTCGGGAACATTTGGTTGAAAACGCACTCATTATAATACTACAACTGATTCATAACGCATCTTTGCATGTTCCTACGTATACGTGTCTAGTATAGGCTGAAATAACTAAAGGCTGCAGGAAAAGTCCAGCCAAACTAGCTAGCTCCAGGGAACTTTGCCCCGCCCCCCCTGGAAACGAGGTTGACAAATGCTTCGTGAAGCTCATCTCACTCCCAGATCGTCTCACTCCTCGGGACTGAGGACATAGTATACTCTGGTCTGGCCTTATCGGTAAGGGTTCACCGAACTGTAAAAGTGCTTCAGTTCAAAAATAGCTTGTTCAAAGTTACCTAAAACTTGAAGCAACGAGCCAGAAGATATTGCACTATGTGAGTTAGCGGGTTAGCGTCGTGAATAACTAAAATGGGTTAAATATTGTTTTGAATTCGATGAAGAATTAACAGCTGGTACGAATTTATTCTACTGCTGGCATATACCTGGCAATAACTGGAGCCAAGAGCTCTGGGCGGTCCTTTGCACGCAGGTCTGATGTGGTTGTTAGCAATAAACTCAGAGGCCTAGAAATACACTTGGCCTTGCTAAAATTACGTTTAGAGAGTGTAGTACCATAGTAACAAAGTACCCCTTCCTCTTCATCCTAGCTAGCGCTAAGCAAGAAAAGTAACGATTTCATACTAAGCTCATTGTAGCAAGTATTTGTTTCCCCTTTGAAAAATCGATGGATTGTCGTGCAAGAACGTCAATAAAACTAGGAATATCCTCAAACTGATTAAAACTACCACAAAAAGAAACCTACCCTGTCGCGATAAAGAAAGCCAAGGATTCCTGCAACAGCTTCAGCAGCGAATATCAAAAACAAGCAAGCAAAGAACTGAAACAATAATACAAAGGAAATTTTACTGATTAGCCGAAAGAGTTTCTCTTTTGATCTCCCGCCTGGGTTCCTCCGTGCCTTATTATGTATAGCTCGGGAAGAGAGTTCAGGGATTGGACTTGTTTTCGGCTTTCTTCCAGGCCTTCATGGTCAATTGGTTTCGGTGATATCGACTTATCCGAGACGAATGACACGCTTCGCCTCGGACCACGTGACCCGAAAATTATTGACCGAAGCGAATTGTCGACGCCTAGGAACAAGGCAATCTGTCGTAGTCCAGGCGAAGTCAATCGATAGCATTGCATGCTATGATGATTGAATGACTCAATAAAACCACACAGACAACATTGTGTCAATGATTAACTTGAAAAACGACAACAACCTGCTTTGATTTGACCTCGACTTCTAGTGAAAACATCTGAAAGAAAGACATCCAGCAAACAAACCAGTTCGTTTTGTTTCTTGATTTGTTTAGGCTCCTGCATTTAAAATATTCATAATAAGTTTCGCCGGCTGAGATAAAAAAGGACGAAAAGCAATAACTAATAACATGTACAGTCAACTACATTCTTAAAACGAACAGAGGTTGTTTTGAAGCAGAACCAACACTAGTCTGCGAGCAAGCTAAATTTTTAGGATTGATTCCCAGCCACTGCTGGGGGAAAGAAGCCCCAGGAGGAACCTAGATCGGATTCGAGGGAGCGGCGGAATAGGCCCTTGGCACGACCCGGTCACATGATACAAAATTAAATATACTGGTGGGCAAGTTCCGCAGTGGGACTTACAAAACAATGCACCTGCCTTTGTTTTGGAAGTCCCACTGCGCAACTTGCTTACCAGTATATTTAATTTTGTACCATGTGACCGGGTCGTGCAAAGGGCCTATTCGAGCCTAGCTCTTGTCAGCCGGTCACACATAAGCCACAACGCAGTTATATCGAAAGATACAGTAGAAACCTGCAGTGAAGTACATACCGCTCCAAGAAGAGGTCGACTTTCTTTTATCGCGCCACAGCACCCGAGAAAGCCGACTACCATCACAAAAGCGCCCGCGGCCATTAAGATCTTGGCAGGAAGGGCGTAACCGCTGTTACCCAGGAACGCGTCAAACTGACCCGGATCTATCTCGGTCCATATCCCTATTCCTAAGATGGCGGCACCGGCGAGCTGTGAAAGAAACCAGAATTCGTTGTTCGTGGCCACCTGACATTGTATGATATAAATGGGATGATTTACCTGGTGGAGAGATGATAGAAGCAGATGGGGTTTGGCGGGCGGGGGAGGAGGGGGGGGAGGGGGGGGGACGTTGGCCTCCATGGTTCCCTTCCATGATCCATTACTGTACGTATTGGTCAAGACTGCTTCAAAGTATTTCTGTGGGAAATTGTTTTGCAATATACTCCAGATACCTGTTATGTTTGCAATAGCGCTGCTTAGTACCATTAACTAAAGTCTGGCATCGCGGTAACAAAGCCTGAATGGTCTCTGTGTGCTCTTCCCATTGACACAAGTACAGAGTAGGCTGTATGACGAGTATAACACGTGGAAAATACACTTTTGCGCTAATCACGCGTATTTTATCGAGACCAGTCACGTGTGTTGATCGAGTACCAATCTCGTTCCCAGAACTCACGCACGTGTCTTTTGCTGACCAAATGGCACATGGGCTCTGGGAACGAGATTGATCGAGAACATTCCATTGACCATCGTCTATTTCTGTTATCGGTTGCCTCAAGAGAGGTCGTCAATGGACGATGACGTGATGAAAGATTATAAGTTGGGAGTCGAGTTTAGATAGATAATTGATATAAATGGGGCTTTAGACTACTTGTAATGTAAAAGATCAATATCAGTGACTCAGCTGTGCACGTCATCACATGTAAAAAGCTTCGAAACTGAATGATAAAACCACGCGATAATTACTTTCAATTTATTGAAAAATGTTATACAAAAAAATCCGATTACCAGACAAACGCAATTAAAGAACCCCAAGAAAAATTGATATCATAGTTATGGATAGAATCTTGGGTATGAATACTGAACTATCGGCAATCTGGCTGTGAATACCGCTGTGCAAATGACAGAGGCCGAATATTGTAGCGCATATTGCGGTTACAGAACAAGACCAAAACAAATTGCAATATCGTTGAATTACGAAGAATATTTTTGGAGTTCGTCAGTTCCATGCTTTAGTTTTTCTTCTTAACGCTTCAGATAAGTTTAAGTCTATTTTTCAACTGTGTCACCGATTTCTGCAAGCTTGTTTTTCGTTACTGCAACCCTAGTGACTTACAATTTCCGTCCTGCAACCTGTTAGATGTCAAAAGTGGACTCATATTTTATATTTGAGCAGTAATTTAATAAATATGCATAACAGTCATATTTAAGTTCAAAGTGAATCACATTGTCCCGACGAACAAAGCACTCGCTCTTGCAATAAAGGAACTAGGAACGAATATTGCTGTCAGTCAACTGATAAATTTATTAACTGTCCATCTGATTAAACTCGGTGGAAAAGAAAACAACCAAAATTAAAAGGTGTAATGCTAAAAGATATTTTTGGCATTATTCACGACTCGATGAGTTCATTAAGCCCTTCTATATGCAGGATCGAGAAAATACTGAAACCTGTTATTGGTCGCATGTTTGGAGGCGATATCAGAAAAGGTTTGCTGTCGTCGAACGGCGAATAAAAAGCTCTGAAGGAAAAGGGGATTAGTAAAAGGCTAAAAACCGAAACAGATTTTGTGACAGTCTCAACATAACCCACTGTAGTGCTGAAATCAAGGTTTCTAACAAATTTCAGCTGTACAGCACAACTTAATGACACCAACACTAACTCAGAATAAAATAACACATACCCAAAAGATGAAATTGAAGGCGAAAAGGAGTGTCTTAATGCACTTGATGCCACACATAGCGGCAAGAATTTTCCCTTGTACGTTCTGTCACAATAGATGTCTAAATGTTGCGTTGTAACCCCACGCAGTCACAGGAACCAGCGCTGTTGTGTTTTTATCGAGACACAGCACGACAGGGCGCTTGGAAGTACATGAATATGCATGTTACGACAAGGGTGTAACGCACTCAACGCTGACAAGTTGTTGTTGATTGTTTTCTTATGGTGCATTGATAATGAACCAATTGAAAACCGCCGCTCGTAGACCTTTTTAACGAGTTGATAGCAATGTATTGTTAGCGCTCGCGAGTCGCTAATAACAAAAATCAATAACTCCGCTATCTGCATATTATTATATGTGGAGTTCTAGTTTATTATAGATCTTTATCTCAGTTACATCTGGCGTATCATTATTAGAGATAGCGACGTTGAAAATTATCAAGAACGGCGCTATAGCACTAATCAAACGAAATATTGAAGTCATCGAAGAAAAAAAGGTCGATAAAGACGTGAAAAGCAGCATTAAATATTTTACAAATTAGTATATTTTTAAAATTCCTTTTTCTTGTGAAAGATATTCGCAAGATGGCCAGTGCACCCAAGAATTGTGGACATTAGATTTACTTTTATTTCTATTTTCCCCTTTTCAACATGCAGGCATGCAAATATGGTAGAACTCTCTTTTATATAAATTGTAATTCTGCAATATTTAAACGCCACTGCTTATACTTGAGGCTTCCCAAAAAATCTAAAACATCCAATTTTATCGATATGAGGGATTTATTTGACCGTCGGATTATCCCACATTTCAAAGTTTCCCAAACACTGTCAGTTCCGAGCCAGAAATGGCTGACTCACAGCGAAGCGGAAATTGTCTCTTGAAAACCTTAGATGATGTCAAGACTGTGAAGGGAAATATATTGCTGTTTTGACATATTGTTTCATGACAACCTGAATCTTCTGCGCGTTCAAATGTAATGATAGCTTTTTTGCTGAAACTGCTTTTGCTGTAATTTTGGACAGTGATTTGGATTCATGTGTTTTGTTCCCTGACTAGCCAGAGTTTCAATAACAACGGTTCTTTTTTTTTTAATTAAATACTATAAAAAGCTATTTGCCGATGCCATACTGTGGTTTTGATTATTCTATGAACATCGTGTCTGATTAGACCGTGACAATGCGTTAACTGTTTTTTCAATTGGTGTACGTAGGCACTTCAAGTTGCATTTTCTTTCTTTTGTAAATTTATATTACAACTGTCATTGGCTGTGATGCCGCGTGATGCGGTTCCAGTCAAGACCCACAAATTGACCCTTGCTCACCATAGAGTCTCCAGTAGCTCAGTGGTTAGAGCACCCGACTAGATCACGGAGGGTCGTGGGTTCAAATCCCATCTGGGACTCGGATTTTTTCCGAGATCTCCTAACATTTAATTTATCATGTAACTGTCATTTCCAATTTGTTAATATTGTTAATTGACTTCTGTCATAACGTCTCTTAGTTTCTTAACTACTTTCCGATTATTTTTGCCTATTCTTATCCAAGCCTGTTCGAAATTTCCTTATTCGGTAGAATTCGAAGAGGCCCTTTCATTGGCTTGACTTCCGTCGCTTTCTCAAGTCGGGTCTACGTTCCGTATGGCCACCTGTAGGTCTCCTTCGTTACAAATTCCCGATTTCTCGTATATTCTTGTCCTCGACTCGTCGCTTCTCTTTGCCGGCGGGGCCTTGGCACGAGAAAGGCGTGGAAGAGAATATACAAATTCGTAATTCTGCTCGAAATTCCGTGGGCAGAGGTGTTTTTCACTTTTTTCGCCGTCAGTGCTATTTTTAGATATAATAAAGTTGTACTGTTCAATAACATTGGAGTGTTTTCCTGTTTACAAACTAGTTTGCCCCTTGTCGATGTCGAATTTTAAATTCCCCTTCCTAACAAACAATGTAGAAGCAGGAGCCTGGTAGAAGACGAGAGTTGTTGAACAATTTAACTAAAAAATTGCGATAAATTTGAAAAGTTTAAAAAATTATTAAAAACCGTCTTGTTTAAAATTCTAAAAATGCGACGACGTTTCGACGTTCGCTTAACGTCATGATCAAGTCAATAATGAGTGAAATGAGAACGAATATAAATGTAAAAGAATTCCTAGGAGACACGGGTAACAAAGTGGAAATATGGAAATAACAAACAGTAATCGCACGCAGAGTAACGTAACTCCAAACGCTTTACGTGACGCTGCGTGCGGATACAAAATTTAATTTCTTTTCAAACCAAATTCGACCTTTGCGCCTCGTTTAGTTACTAAAATGTTATAGGGAATTCGTTGCGAAAAATGAGACATGAAACACGAATTAAAAGAAAGACTCCTTTTCAACACCAGACTCACCAGATGGTAAAGTAATTTCCTTGCATGCATGCGCGATTCCCGCCCGTTCTGTGGTTCTGCCTGTTCGCTCTGCCGCGATATTTTCCCGCCAAAAAGCGCGGCTTCCTTTTCAAATAAACGCGGCTACAGGGAAATTTCCCGCCACTGCTGCTGGTGATGCTCAAAGTTACAAGTCATTCAAGCAGACCAAACCAATTTTGTGTCTCGTATATAAAAGTTTCAGTCGTCTCAAAATAAGCTTGTTATAGTTTTGCACTTTGTTTCACCTTTGACGTTTTTGTCTGTGTCCGAGTTTCAACCAAGAGGACAATAAGGGTAAACTTCCTGTGTTTGAGAACTTGCTCAGTTTACACGTGCCAGGGAACACAAAGTAAAAGCTGAAGTAAGCTTAAGTTCATCACATTTTGTAACTTTACAAGACTTAACGGAATAGCTAGAGATAAGTTCAAGTCTTGTTCGAGACTTCGCATTTTAGTTTTACTCAGGGAACACGCTTTAGAACAAAGAATGTAGTATATATTGTAGAACGAAGGAGATTCCGTCCCACGTTTTTCGAGCGTAGTACTCCTGATGTAATTTCATATCATAAAAATCGTCAAATTCGCCAACATGTTAAGGCTGGTTTTCACTAGCGCATAAGCATAAGCATAAGCCGACATACGCAGAAGCAGTAAGATCTTGATAATTAGCACCTTTTATTAGGGAAATTTCGCACAAAAGGTGCTAATTATCAACATCTTACTGCTTCTGCGTATATCAGCTTGTGCTTATGCTTATGCACTAGTGAAAACCAGCCTTTAAGGCCCATCTCTGTTGCATAAAAGGCATCCAGAAATCATCAACATTTGGATGTCATTTCCGGCAAGCAAATTTTGCTCTGAAGAATTTTACAAAAATTCGTCAAAATCGTCATTTCCGCCAAGCAGATTGTGCTTTGACGAATTTGACTAAAATTTGTCAAAATCGTCAGCTCCACTCAGCCCGTGATGCAGCATAATGTAATTTGAATAAAAATGGCCAATTTGACAAACATTCGCCAAGTCTGCCATTTTCGTCACTGCCTGTATTTCTAAACATATAAAGTGCTCAAGTCGGGCTAAATTAAAACTTACATAACTTACCTTACATCTCGAATATATAGACTTCAGTAAGCTTAATTAAGCTTAATTTTCTTTATTTCTCGACACAGCCGGCTGGCAACCTTGAGTGATGGCAACTGTCCAGGCAGTAAGAGAGCAAGAAAAAACAGTTAGTGTAAGTCTTTTCAAATATAGATCTTGCCACTTTGTATGCAAAATGGGGTGAACTGTCAAAGTTGTAGGAAATACTTCGTACCTTCGTAGAAACAAAAGAACAGAGTCGAGGTTCAGGGGAATAATTTGCATTTTCCTTTGTTATGAACAATACAAAATGCTAATTATTCCCCTGAACCTCGACTCTGTTCTTTTGTTTCTGCACAATTCGAAACTAGCCTATTAGGGAGTTTAGAAAACCACGACGGCAACGGGAACGGGAACGTCATTCAACAAAAGGTTAGAGAACAGAAAAATAGCTATGCACGTGCATTATAAATCTTTGTACATTTCTCTACCGTCCCCTGCAAAACAACAACTTTAAATGACCAATTCTGCGTTGCGTGAAGAACGTGAACTACGACGACTAATTTTTTAAAATTCTATTACAAATTTGTTGCAGTGTCCCAGATTCAGTTTCGTCATAGCTTTGACAATGATAAACAAAGTCATGGAGTTAAGAGTATCCCGAGTTTCGTAGGAAAAATATAAATTCCTGTCGCCGTGGCACAAGGAACCTCACATCCGTTTAGAACATGAATAAAAGCAGACTGAATATAGCGTTATCGCGCGTGTTTTGTGTTTTGTGGCCGCCATTTTGGATTTTTAATACGCGCGCTAAACGGATGTGAGAGCGCCCAGTGGGCACCGCGGAAATACGTTTTTTGGGACGCGATACAGTATTTTACGGGTCAGCGGTACACCTTAACAAAACTACAAAATGCCGGCAATTTTAAGTTGTTGTTTGCACAGAGTCTTGACGACAGCGAAACAAGCACAAAACTTAGAGCGCACACTGTAAACTTAGCTTTCAAATTCCGCTCATTTGTTGGATAGTTCTTGGTTGATATTATATATTGTGCCAAAACTAAACTGACCTTGCACACGGTATGAAATTGTTGTTGTTTCGTGAGAGTTACGCTCGCAAGCAGCGAGTCAGTGGTATGTTGAGCGCTACGGCTAAAACCAGGCAGCTTTTGTGTGGCAGTGGCGGCGATCTGAGGACACCAACTTCTCAAGTTTGTAGAGCTGGTGGGTATGAATCGATATGTCAACGGCATTTCGATCGCATTCATCGGGAAGACGACAAAACATGCTCGCATCCGTCCACTTTGGGGCACTCGCATAAGTAAAACGGTCATCTACCGAATTATAGAAGGTACAACCTGGCTGAAGCAGTGCTTTGTATAAATCTGGGACACGTTGCTGCAGCAGGTGTAGGACTGAAGCCCCCAAGGGCTTAAAAAAGTTGGTTTCTATTCGAGGAAGCACCGAGGTATGTTTTATTACAAATATTCGATTTAATGATACTGTACTTCTGGAAGACTGGCGAAAATAAAATATTCCATTTTATATTTATTTTTGTTTCTTTGTCTCTTCTCATGATTTCGAATTATTAAAGTCATTTATTTTATTTTAGAGGCTCAAAAGTGTGAAAATTGCTTTGAACTAGTTGCAAGGGTGTTGGGGTTTGAGGGTTTCAGAGATTAAAAAAAAAACAAATACTCACAAGAGGCATGGAATCTGATCATCTTAAGAGGGGAGAAGGCCTGGCTAATTTTTTTTTTAAAAATCCATAAACTCTTGTTGATAACAACTCTCAGTTAAAATTCATGATCAATAAATGAATTTCAGTTTCAGTTATAAATATAGGTTACCCTCATTGTATTTACACAACAATTTTATGATTGTAAGGCCAACCAGGTTATGAGCCCTTTCTTAACTAATGTACAAATTACTATTACACTGGGATTTCCCAAAAGAAAACTTCTCCTGTTGAACATTTTTTCTCCTTTGGCTTTGCAGAAATCCTTTCAGATACTGTCCATCAATTATTTCCACAACATCAGTGTTGTAAACACACAGTATGAGAGAATACTGATCAATGCTATCCATATGGCAATTCTACTCCTGGACATTCAGCCTTGAAAATGAGTCTATTTCAGTCAAGTTTACCTCTTTGATTGTTGGTGTATTTGAGAAAATTTCTGTGGAATACACAATTCCTCACTTTCTGCCTTTCAATTTACTGTCTTGATTTCAAGTGATTTGCAATGACCGGCAAAACTTGTTTTGGTAGTGCAACTTTGAAGTCTGCACAAAATTTCAGACCAGAAATAAAAAATTGTTGAAGGTGAGTGGTGAACTGTGGGAGATGTGTGGCCTCATGGTTATTGCACTTGTCTCTGAATGTCAAGCAGTCTGGGTTCAAGCCCTGGCTGGGGACATTGTGCTGTGTTCTGCGACACAACACTTATCTCTCTCTACCCAGGTGTATAAATGGGAACTGGCTAACTTAATGCTGGGGGTAACCCTGTGATGAACTAGCATCCCATCCAGCGGGGGGTAGAAATACTCCTAGTCTCTTCATGCCACAGAAACCAGGATAAGCTCCAGGCTGATAGACCACTTGGCTCCTATGCAG
>JAHPZR010001891.1:22500-24239 GCA_019787425.1 Platygyra sinensis
TCTTGGCGCTGACCAAAAGACACGTGCAGTGGACTCTGGGAAAGAGATTGAAGGTCTGGCCAGTACCATGGCTGTGCGCATGCGTAAGGTACTGGCCAGACCGTGGGCAACCACGTTCCCAGCGCCTTTTCCCTGAGATTTGCCAAAGCCATTCGGTAGAGCGGCAGCAATATCTTTGCCGAGTTTCAGTAAATATTCAAAACATTTCACTTGAAGTGGCTTCAAACAAAACGACGAAAAGTTGCAACGATTAAAAGCAGATCCAAGTCGATTTCTCCGCCATCCTGATTTCAGCACGTTTGCCAGAATTTCAGAGTGTAAGATTGATACGTGACCAGCCGATGCCAGGGCCTTTTCCTACCCCGCCCCAAGCCAGGGAAAAGGCCCTGGGAACGAGGTTGGATCGTGGGTTGCTAGTTTGTTGACACATTTTAAGAACGAGGAAGGATTATGTTTCATTATTTCATTGGGCTTGACTTTTGGTGGTGCGGATTGATTTTGTGCGAATCAAGTCGAATCGTCTTGTACCTCCGACGAATCGACTCAGTTTGGATGTATTGGACATGGATGGAACCACTGGCTGTTACGCAGATTTAACCTTTTATAGCAATGAATGTGAATTACATATGACATATCTAACAAATTAGGAAATGAAAATGTCACAATTGATACTAGCAAACATAGTTGTACCAATGGAATTAATAACTGAAACACAATGAAATGCGGATTCCTTTCTTTGATAATAAAATGTTGAAGGCCTATGCAAAATTTCGCTACTGCTAACCAATAAACGTAAAATAACTGAAAACTAGCCATACACTTAATTCAGCATTCTCATTTGCAGAACAATAATTCTTCTCAGTCAGACTTTGACCTCACTACCAGGTACGTGTATTCAAGCCTTTGACAACATTTTGTTTTTATAATAGAAATAAATACCTGATTTAACGTCCAGTGCATCAGAAACAAGACAAAAAGCTTTGAAAACAGACTGTGTCTCCAAATCATATTATAATCATTTATCTTTATTCTTGTGCAACTTTAGACAGTGGAATTATCTTTAGTTATCTATATTGTGAAATGTTTGTCAACTTTTTTAGATGACGTAATGATGACAATGAAGCTATTGTACTATGATGAGAGTAAGTGGAGTTTACTTGATGCTGTGGGTGCATGTATTTGTCACTGCCTGAAGCATTTTGTATTTAGAGTATGCCTTACATAACCACAACTTTTTTCGCAGTTACACCTCCAGATTATGAACCACCAGGCTTTAAGGTAATACAATCTAGACACTCTTATTCTTTGGCCATTTCAACTTCAGTAAAAATAACAAACAAACTGCGGTTATAAACATAACGAGACAACGCATGTTGTAAAAACTTTCATTTAAGAACTTGACGTTTCGTATGCTCCAACATACATCTTCAGAAGTAACGGTAATACAATCTCTTACTATAATTACTCACAACACAATGCAAGTTCATAAATTGTTATTGCTTATGCTATTTTTCAAAGTTTACTGTTTGCTTTTCCAAGTTTAAACCATTCCAATTTCTATTTCCCTTTCTCTCATCTTCATTATCATCGTGGTAAAAAGGAAATTCAATTTCAATCCAGTTGAAAAACTGTTGAACGAAAACTCGTGTACTGATCATTGACCATCATTTGCCTTAATTAGTATTACAAACATATATAAGCTGTTTGAATTTTGCACCACAGAACCACACATAACATGA
>JAHPZR010001892.1:0-48218 GCA_019787425.1 Platygyra sinensis
TTTTTTTCTCTCTTTTTTTCTTATTTTTACATATTTCGGCAGACACGGGATCCCCTGCACTGGATCCCCTGCACTCCCTTGCACTGGATCGGAACGTGTCGCATAATCGAATATCTTCGGTATTTTCCGGATTTTGCTCGCATGCGACGGGGTTACCAAGCTGCACATGGCGGCCGTGTTTTGGTGTGGTGGAGATGGCTCGTGTAATATGGGACGTTTCAGTGGAATTTACCTGATTTAGCTTGCATTATAAGAAGTTAGGTAAGATAGTTATTTAAGACCGCTTTCAATCTTGACTTTTATGTGTGCCTTTCTCTTAGTCAAATCGTAAATTAAAATGGCGAGCATTTGCAGGCGCGCATTTGCAAGCGAAGAAGAAACTTACCAACATAAATAGCATTGCTCTGGAGGCAGTGACCAGTGAGTGACGTGCGAACCCGTACAAGACAACGAAAATAACGGGTAGTTACAGCTAGTTTAACTGTAGAATTTCCCCAATATTGCGAGGGATCTATGACTGACAGTCAGAAGTCCGTGCATTCCAAAGTCTTATCTTTCTCGTAATCATTTGCGGCACATCAACAATGCTCTTTTCATCAAGCGCGCTGCTTCAGTTGATTTCAGTTGATGAACAGAACCTACAGTATTCCCCTTAATTTAAACAGGCATAATTCATAGCTGTTGATTCAGACGTGGAACCTCAACTCAACCAAAGACCTGCCAACACTAGTACTTGATAAATGGAAGTCTTGAGAAAAATTGGGAGATTTTAAAGCACTGAGATTCCTTTTTTCCCGATAAAGATTGAACAAACCATTCTTTCCACCATTTTGATCTGATTGCGATCACCTTCCTGGAACACAAGAGGCCCTACTGCGGTTTTTCAGAATATTGAATATTTTGGTTAAAAATTAAGAATATACAGGTTGCTTCGGGGAAAATTAATGGCACATGGCATCATAAGATGAGATAAATTGGGATATCGAGTAGGAACATCACAATTTTTACAACTGATGATTCAGTGTTTTCTTCTAGTTTTTAAGTAGCCAGAGTTTTGTGAAAAGTAGACGGTTCTGGGACCTGATAAACATCATCTCCTCGACATATCTTGACTCGTGAAGCAATACAAGTAGCCAGTGAAACCTGGCAGAGAAGCCAGTGAACTTTGCTGGCTGCGGGCTCTTATATACAACCCTGTGATTAGGTCAAAAATTAACAAGATGTTGTTCATGTACATACCCCACTCCCCCTTCCACTAATTGGATCTCTCACTCACATCATGTGAACATGAAGTGTGCAGAGACAGTCAGTATCGGATGTTCCATTTTTTATCTGCACACCCCCTATGGAGGGCATCCTCTGAAATAGGGCCCATCGGAATACTTTTCAAAGAAGCCAACAAAATTTTTAACCCCTCAGATGCAAAGTTCAAAGGTTTCAACAACGAAAAAATAGGGTGGCAGAATCTATCCAAGGTTCCATTCCTAAGTGCGCTAAATGCAGAAAATTGTCCAATTGAATCAAAATCTGTCCAAAAAAATGCTAAAATTAAAGGGTAGCCCAAATGACGTTATAGTACAAATCAGTACATTGTTGTCCATTAACCCTTTACTCCCTGAGAGTGACTTATAGATTTTACTCTGTCTAACGCCAGACGATTTTACTCGTCAAAGGGAGACACCTTAGGGGTTAAAAGGGTTAAAAATTTATGACACTAGTATTTCCCATTTAATTTTCCATGTATAGACATCAAGGCAGTCTTTCATTTCATGATTTTTCTTCAAAACCATGAGATTTGGAGTCTTGTTATGAGGCTGTGAGAAAAGATACAATATTGTGGTCACAGTTCGTGCAGGTCATGGAAAACCTGGAAAGTCATTGAATTTGTTAATTTTAATTTCCAAGCCTGGATTTCATGGAATTCAGGTGAAGTTCTTGAAATGTCACAGAAAAGTAATATGATTGGCAAAAAGATATTTTAAAATTGAAAAAAGTAACAGATGAGTCAGAAACAGGCTTTAATTTCAGTAGAAAAAAACACACGTACACATTTTTTGTATTATAATTATCAATTGCTGGAAAGCATGTTAAATAAATGATTGTTTTAATACTACTGCAAGGACAAAAGCTTAACTTAGGTCATGGAAAACTCTGAAAGGTGATAGAAAAGTTCATGGAAAGTTATGGAATTTTTAAAGCTTTGAAGAGTACCAACCCCCATGAGATACACATAGCAGAATAGTGAGAGTTCTCAGGTCTGCATCAATCAGCCAAAAGAAAGAAAAATCATCTTCAACTAAACACCTTACATAGATAACCCTTTCCTGCCCAAGGGGCCTCCTTTGACAAGTAAAATTGTCTGGCGTTAGACAGAGTAAAATCTATAAGTCACTCTTGGGCAGGAAAGGGTTAAGAATCTGTATACAGCTCTAGCCAGTTCAAATGTCTAAAGGCCGATTTACACGGTGCGACTTTGTTGCATACGACAAGCTTACGACAGGCCTACAACGTGAATTGTTTTTTGTAAATCAAACCCACAACTCAGTTACGATTGTGGTGCAGGTCTTGAGTCTTGTTGTAGGCCTGCCGTAAGCTTGTTGTATGCGACAAAGTCGTATCGTGTAAATCGGCCTTAACATTACTGTACATATGCCAGGCCTTTTACACATTTGAATTGACTCAGCAGTTCAGCAGTTGATTCAGATGTTGAACATAATGGCATCAGACTTATTGCTAATTTGATAACCGCAGAAATTCTTGTGCACCCATTGTCTAATCTTTATTGTCAATATGCGGACAGACACATGAATTTTTAATTTATTCGATGCGTCAACAAGTGAGAGCAGACAATATGACAATTTGTTACTGAAAAAACCAAATTGATGTCAGCTTTCCATGTTTCTGTCCTGTTATTGACAATGAATTTCTTCATAACATTGTCAAAGTAGTCTGCAGATCCCACAGCTTCTTTGACAATGTTATGACAAAATTCATCATCAATAGCAGGACAGACTCATGAAAAGCTGACATCAATTTGTTAATTTTAGTATGTCTCTGTTATATAAGCATTACATATATAGATTCAGCATATATATACATCTGAATCAAAGTCAAATTTGTGCTGTTCTATTCAATTGCTACAGTTGCATAGAATGGTAAATCTGACCCAAATTCAGACATTAAACTTAACACTTACCTAATAATGACATTAGTTTGCAAAAATTATTGCAAAGTTTGACAATTAAACTGGGCCTTAACATTTTCCTGATCCTTTAATTAGTTTTCTATCCTCATAAAAGTCTTACATTGTTTATCTTCATTGTCATAGTGCAGCGCTCATAAGAATGCCAGGAACTCACCATGAACGTTGCTGAATTAGATGACAGGCCTCTCCCAACAGGCTGGATACGTCGACAGTCTAAATCAAGAAAAGACAAGTATTATTATTTTAACACTGTTACAAGAAAATCAAGCTGGAAGAATCCTCTTGATAGTCTGGATCTAGGAGATCACGACAAATTGTCAGCTAATGTGAGTTTCAGATGTGTGCTAACCTTTAATGTAACATTTATCTTGCTTTTGCAGGGTATGATTCAAGTGCACAAAGCAACCCTTCCTTTGCTTAGACTTTCCCTTTATGTCAAGTTCAAAGAAAAGTCAAGATTAATTTTAAATTTACTCACTTGACCTCTGACACTTTACTTCCTGAGTCTGTTCACAGGCTAGCTACTGACAAACAAGAAGTAATGAAATTTTGTTGCTCAATAATCCCGGGCTACATATGAAGCATCATGTGTATGCAGCTACTTGCATGGTTTTCAAAATTAGCTGGCACCAAATGCAAGTCACCACCTATTTTACAGTCTTTCCGTAAAACCGTGAACATCAGAGAAAATTTCTGGAATGTTTATTGTTTGGCGACCAATCAGAAGCGAGATGAAAGTGCAAAAGATAACCACCAAACTGCAGCATGCATTGGTTACGACTTGATTCGAAACAACGAGCTGGCTTTTTCTTCTAACAAACTGGGTTTTCTTCCACGACAACCTTCAAAAACCAAACTACCGAATTCGGAATAGACCTAGAAGCAAGTGTAAATTGTCTAAATTTACAATGGTACAAGTTTTCGGATGAATGCTTCTCCGCTGCAAAAAAATACGGATTGAAAATCACCAATCACAGCAAACTAGCATGACCTTTTGAACTGCATGTGAAGTACACTGGTCGGCCCCGCTTCTGATTGGTTCATTATATTTTGCTCTCTCTCTCTCTCTACCTTGTCTGATGCTATCTACTCGATTCAACATCACTTTCCCGTAATATGTCACTAAACATATCATTCATATCTATTCTTTGCCTATAAATAAGCAAAAAATACAAAAAGAACAATTTCAGTATTTAAAAACGGTAAAATTGAAGATTTGTCGTGGAAGAAAAAGCCAGCTCGTTGTTTCGAATCAAGTCGTGACTAATCCATGCTGCGGTTTGGTGGTTATCTTTTGCGGTTTCATCTCGCATTTGATTGGTCACGAAACAGTAAACATTCCAGAAATTTTCTCTAGTGTTCACGGTTTTTATGGGTAAGACTGTAAGCATTTGCACCAGGTGCTTTTAATCACAAAGGTAATTGATACAGAGTATTATTTCACCAGTGTAATCATGATTTGCTTTTCCTGAGGTAATAAATGAACAGGTGAAAAATGTTAAAGTGCAGCTATTATATGACTGTAGCTTTTGAACTTCAAAGTGAGAGCAATTTTGACAGGCATTGGGTAGTACCTGAATCAAATTTGTTGGAACATGCACATTTTCCTTGATAAAGCAGAGGCAAATGCAACAGACTATGTTGTCTTGTATTGCTACTATTGAAAAGTTAATAAGATAACCAGATAACAAACAGCTAAACAAATATTATGAGCTGTTCCAGTTTTCAAAGTGACGATAAAACAATTAACAAAAACCAAATCAGAGGACAATAGAAGCTTGGTGTCGTCGTCAAGGCATGGAAGAGTAAGGAGAGTACAAGTACAGTACAAAAATCCCACACCAGGGGAAACCGTCAACGAATATCACGGAAGAGGCTTCTTCACCGTCGAACCAGCAGTGAACAAGTTGGTTGTTCTTATACCGAAACAGGAAGCCGAAAAAAAACAAACAAAAGTGATTGTTTTCTTTAACACATAATCGTGAATAACTCCTTAAGATGAATTCAGTATATATTCTGACTTTTGACTCCAGTCATAACTTTTTCGTCCCCGGGAGTGTTTCGTTCTAACAGATGCGTGACGTTTTATGTGACATGACCTAACAATGGGACATTCCATTTTTTATCCGCACCCCCCCTATGGAAGGCATTTTTTTGGGATGTCGCGTAAGCCCCTGTCGGAATCTGTAATTTTTGCCACAATACAGGGGGTCGGAATTGCTATTTTACTAATAATTGACCGTCGGAATCAATTTTTTGGGGGATGTCGAGTACGGTCCTGTCGGAATCTGTATTTTTTTTGCCACAATAGAGGGGGTCGGAATTGCTATTTTATTAATAATTGACCATCGGAATCAATTTTTTTTTTGAAATGTCTAGTACGGCCCTGTCGGATTCTGTAATTTTTGCCACAATAGAGGGGGTCGGAATTGCTATTTTACTAATAATTGACCATCGGAATCAATTTTTTTAGTCAGAGTCTTCATTCCATTCAAAAACTGGGGTCTCGGAATCTCCCTTTTATTCATATGGGACATGATTTTACCTCTTGTTTGATTTGAAGCGAAATCAAGGTGTCAATCAAGACCGCACATGCACTTTATCGTGACAATGCCCCTTTAATAGAGTTTGTAGTAATCACATGTAAATAGGTAAAGACTGTCCAATAAACTATGGAGTAAGTAAGTAGTTGATAGCAATGTTTAGCACAGTTCTAGGCCAGTCCTATGAAAACCTCTCGGTCATTTCTTGAGCCCAGCATAATCTAAATTTCAGGGATCATTAATATTGGACCACGGCTCCCCGCCACACCACCCTAAATTTGATCATAGCTCACTTTCATAACCCAGTCTCCCCCAACACAAACTGAGGAAACGCGTAAACCAAAATTAAGTACAATTTGACACCAATACGCCTGTCCTTGACAAGGAATACTACTTATCATTATTATTATGTTTTTAATTTAGGGATAAAATTATTTTTCTTAATATTTTCACCGAAGAGAACATCTGAAATCGCTATTATCCATCCGCATACACTGCAAGGAAATTTCCTTTATATTATGGGATAGGTTTTCCTACATTGAATATGGCCGTTGTGTCCAAAAATCAAGGGAAGAAAACATTTAACAGGGTTATCTTTGGTGTCTTTCGTGTGTGGTTTAAGACGAAGACGCACGCCAAATTCGAGCCCCTCGATCGGAATTTATCTGGAAGAATCCAACCCTGCGGAATCTAAATTCCGGAGGTAAAAGGCCTGTCGGAATCAAAATTCAGAGAAAGGGGCCTGTCGGAATAATGCCTTCCATAGGGGGGGTGCGGATAAAAAATGGAATGTCCCAATACCTTGCGTAATTAATAAGATCGTTGAAGCTATGATTGAATAAACTGAAACTTTGGCGATTGTTGCGACTAACATACAATTTTCATTGCTGAATTTTAGTCGAATTGGAAGACAGTTTCAGCCGGTCTAATTGGCAGATGGTGAATTGGCAGTGAATTGGCAGACAACTTCATGCACGAACGCAATCGCAAAATGTCAGACCTTACATTTAGCAGGTTAGTTATTTTGTTACCTGTGATTTCTGGTCTGTGTCAAGCTTGAAGAAGGAGCTGCTTTCTGTTGAACTACTACTCAAGAATCTACTAATGCCGGCGCAGTTTAAACGCCTGATTCCCAAGCGAAGTAACGCCATTTTTGTCTTAATGCCCTGGGCATGGGAGAAATAAAAATTTCGCAGAGAAACCTGGTAACGAGTCTTTGAATAAAATATGAAGCCGGGGAACAGGAATCATGGATCGAGGATCAGTACGGAACCCACCCCTCCCCAAGTTTTTCTTTGCTCCTGGCACTTAGGTTTTTTACGATAACTGCAGAAATTCTCGCGCGCTCATTGGCTCATTTTTATTGTCAATAAGCGGACAGACACATGAAATTATAATTTATGCGATGCGTCAACGAACGAGAGAGGACAATTTGACAATTTGTTATCGTAAAAAACAAATTGATGTCAGTTTTTAATGCTTCTGTCCTGTTATTGACAATGAATTTCGTCATAACATTGTCAAAGTAGTCTGCGAATCCACTCGGCTATCGCCTCGTGTGGATCCACAGCTTCTTTGACAATGTTATGACGAAACTCATGATCAATAACAGAACAGACTTGCGAGTTACCGACTTGCGACTTGCGACTTGCGACTTGCGACTTGCGACTTGCGACTTGCGACTTGCGACTTGCGACTTGCGACTTGCGACTTGCGACTTGCGACTTGCGACTTGCGACTTGCGACTTGCGACTTGCGACTTGCGACTTGCGACTTGCGACTTGCGACTTGCGACTTGCGACTTGCGACTTGCGACTTGCGACTTGCGACTTGCGACTTGCGACTTGCGACTTGCGACTTGCGACTTGCGACTTGCGACTTGCGACTTGCGACTTGCGACTTGCGACTTGCGACTTGCGACTTGCGACTTGCGACTTGCGACTTGCGACTTGCGACTTGCGACTTGCGACTTGCGACTTGCGACTTGCGACTTGCGACTTGCGACTTGCGACTTGCGACTTGCGACTTGCGACTTGCGACTTGCGACTTGCGACTTGCGACTTGCGACTTGCGACTTGCGACTTGCGATACGGGAGTGGGGGAATTTTTTTTCTGCTGTTAATGTTCCTGTTTGTGTTTTGTTTTTTTTTTCAATTTTTTTTCTCTCTTTTTTTCTTATTTTTACATATTTCGGCAGACACGGGATCCCCTGCACTGGATCCCCTGCACTCCCTTGCACTGGATCGGAACGTGTCGCATAATCGAATATCTTCGGTATTTTCCGGATTTTGCTCGCATGCGACGGGGTTACCAAGCTGCACATGGCGGCCGTGTTTTGGTGTGGTGGAGATGGCTCGTGTAATATGGGACGTTTCAGTGGAATTTACCTGATTTAGCTTGCATTATAAGAAGTTAGGTAAGATAGTTATTTAAGACCGCTTTCAATCTTGACTTTTATGTGTGCCTTTCTCTTAGTCAAATCGTAAATTAAAATGGCGAGCATTTGCAGGCGCGCATTTGCAAGCGAAGAAGAAACTTACCAACATAAATAGCATTGCTCTGGAGGCAGTGACCAGTGAGTGACGTGCGAACCCGTACAAGACAACGAAAATAACGGGTAGTTACAGCTAGTTTAACTGTAGAATTTCCCCAATATTGCGAGGGATCTATGACTGACAGTCAGAAGTCCGTGCATTCCAAAGTCTTATCTTTCTCGTAATCATTTGCGGCACATCAACAATGCTCTTTTCATCAAGCGCGCTGCTTCAGTTGATTTCAGTTGATGAACAGAACCTACAGTATTCCCCTTAATTTAAACAGGCATAATTCATAGCTGTTGATTCAGACGTGGAACCTCAACTCAACCAAAGACCTGCCAACACTAGTACTTGATAAATGGAAGTCTTGAGAAAAATTGGGAGATTTTAAAGCACTGAGATTCCTTTTTTCCCGATAAAGATTGAACAAACCATTCTTTCCACCATTTTGATCTGATTGCGATCACCTTCCTGGAACACAAGAGGCCCTACTGCGGTTTTTCAGAATATTGAATATTTTGGTTAAAAATTAAGAATATACAGGTTGCTTCGGGGAAAATTAATGGCACATGGCATCATAAGATGAGATAAATTGGGATATCGAGTAGGAACATCACAATTTTTACAACTGATGATTCAGTGTTTTCTTCTAGTTTTTAAGTAGCCAGAGTTTTGTGAAAAGTAGACGGTTCTGGGACCTGATAAACATCATCTCCTCGACATATCTTGACTCGTGAAGCAATACAAGTAGCCAGTGAAACCTGGCAGAGAAGCCAGTGAACTTTGCTGGCTGCGGGCTCTTATATACAACCCTGTGATTAGGTCAAAAATTAACAAGATGTTGTTCATGTACATACCCCACTCCCCCTTCCACTAATTGGATCTCTCACTCACATCATGTGAACATGAAGTGTGCAGAGACAGTCAGTATCGGATGTTCCATTTTTTATCTGCACACCCCCTATGGAGGGCATCCTCTGAAATAGGGCCCATCGGAATACTTTTCAAAGAAGCCAACAAAATTTTTAACCCCTCAGATGCAAAGTTCAAAGGTTTCAACAACGAAAAAATAGGGTGGCAGAATCTATCCAAGGTTCCATTCCTAAGTGCGCTAAATGCAGAAAATTGTCCAATTGAATCAAAATCTGTCCAAAAAAATGCTAAAATTAAAGGGTAGCCCAAATGACGTTATAGTACAAATCAGTACATTGTTGTCCATTAACCCTTTACTCCCTGAGAGTGACTTATAGATTTTACTCTGTCTAACGCCAGACGATTTTACTCGTCAAAGGGAGACACCTTAGGGGTTAAAAGGGTTAAAAATTTATGACACTAGTATTTCCCATTTAATTTTCCATGTATAGACATCAAGGCAGTCTTTCATTTCATGATTTTTCTTCAAAACCATGAGATTTGGAGTCTTGTTATGAGGCTGTGAGAAAAGATACAATATTGTGGTCACAGTTCGTGCAGGTCATGGAAAACCTGGAAAGTCATTGAATTTGTTAATTTTAATTTCCAAGCCTGGATTTCATGGAATTCAGGTGAAGTTCTTGAAATGTCACAGAAAAGTAATATGATTGGCAAAAAGATATTTTAAAATTGAAAAAAGTAACAGATGAGTCAGAAACAGGCTTTAATTTCAGTAGAAAAAAACACACGTACACATTTTTTGTATTATAATTATCAATTGCTGGAAAGCATGTTAAATAAATGATTGTTTTAATACTACTGCAAGGACAAAAGCTTAACTTAGGTCATGGAAAACTCTGAAAGGTGATAGAAAAGTTCATGGAAAGTTATGGAATTTTTAAAGCTTTGAAGAGTACCAACCCCCATGAGATACACATAGCAGAATAGTGAGAGTTCTCAGGTCTGCATCAATCAGCCAAAAGAAAGAAAAATCATCTTCAACTAAACACCTTACATAGATAACCCTTTCCTGCCCAAGGGGCCTCCTTTGACAAGTAAAATTGTCTGGCGTTAGACAGAGTAAAATCTATAAGTCACTCTTGGGCAGGAAAGGGTTAAGAATCTGTATACAGCTCTAGCCAGTTCAAATGTCTAAAGGCCGATTTACACGGTGCGACTTTGTTGCATACGACAAGCTTACGACAGGCCTACAACGTGAATTGTTTTTTGTAAATCAAACCCACAACTCAGTTACGATTGTGGTGCAGGTCTTGAGTCTTGTTGTAGGCCTGCCGTAAGCTTGTTGTATGCGACAAAGTCGTATCGTGTAAATCGGCCTTAACATTACTGTACATATGCCAGGCCTTTTACACATTTGAATTGACTCAGCAGTTCAGCAGTTGATTCAGATGTTGAACATAATGGCATCAGACTTATTGCTAATTTGATAACCGCAGAAATTCTTGTGCACCCATTGTCTAATCTTTATTGTCAATATGCGGACAGACACATGAATTTTTAATTTATTCGATGCGTCAACAAGTGAGAGCAGACAATATGACAATTTGTTACTGAAAAAACCAAATTGATGTCAGCTTTCCATGTTTCTGTCCTGTTATTGACAATGAATTTCTTCATAACATTGTCAAAGTAGTCTGCAGATCCCACAGCTTCTTTGACAATGTTATGACAAAATTCATCATCAATAGCAGGACAGACTCATGAAAAGCTGACATCAATTTGTTAATTTTAGTATGTCTCTGTTATATAAGCATTACATATATAGATTCAGCATATATATACATCTGAATCAAAGTCAAATTTGTGCTGTTCTATTCAATTGCTACAGTTGCATAGAATGGTAAATCTGACCCAAATTCAGACATTAAACTTAACACTTACCTAATAATGACATTAGTTTGCAAAAATTATTGCAAAGTTTGACAATTAAACTGGGCCTTAACATTTTCCTGATCCTTTAATTAGTTTTCTATCCTCATAAAAGTCTTACATTGTTTATCTTCATTGTCATAGTGCAGCGCTCATAAGAATGCCAGGAACTCACCATGAACGTTGCTGAATTAGATGACAGGCCTCTCCCAACAGGCTGGATACGTCGACAGTCTAAATCAAGAAAAGACAAGTATTATTATTTTAACACTGTTACAAGAAAATCAAGCTGGAAGAATCCTCTTGATAGTCTGGATCTAGGAGATCACGACAAATTGTCAGCTAATGTGAGTTTCAGATGTGTGCTAACCTTTAATGTAACATTTATCTTGCTTTTGCAGGGTATGATTCAAGTGCACAAAGCAACCCTTCCTTTGCTTAGACTTTCCCTTTATGTCAAGTTCAAAGAAAAGTCAAGATTAATTTTAAATTTACTCACTTGACCTCTGACACTTTACTTCCTGAGTCTGTTCACAGGCTAGCTACTGACAAACAAGAAGTAATGAAATTTTGTTGCTCAATAATCCCGGGCTACATATGAAGCATCATGTGTATGCAGCTACTTGCATGGTTTTCAAAATTAGCTGGCACCAAATGCAAGTCACCACCTATTTTACAGTCTTTCCGTAAAACCGTGAACATCAGAGAAAATTTCTGGAATGTTTATTGTTTGGCGACCAATCAGAAGCGAGATGAAAGTGCAAAAGATAACCACCAAACTGCAGCATGCATTGGTTACGACTTGATTCGAAACAACGAGCTGGCTTTTTCTTCTAACAAACTGGGTTTTCTTCCACGACAACCTTCAAAAACCAAACTACCGAATTCGGAATAGACCTAGAAGCAAGTGTAAATTGTCTAAATTTACAATGGTACAAGTTTTCGGATGAATGCTTCTCCGCTGCAAAAAAATACGGATTGAAAATCACCAATCACAGCAAACTAGCATGACCTTTTGAACTGCATGTGAAGTACACTGGTCGGCCCCGCTTCTGATTGGTTCATTATATTTTGCTCTCTCTCTCTCTCTACCTTGTCTGATGCTATCTACTCGATTCAACATCACTTTCCCGTAATATGTCACTAAACATATCATTCATATCTATTCTTTGCCTATAAATAAGCAAAAAATACAAAAAGAACAATTTCAGTATTTAAAAACGGTAAAATTGAAGATTTGTCGTGGAAGAAAAAGCCAGCTCGTTGTTTCGAATCAAGTCGTGACTAATCCATGCTGCGGTTTGGTGGTTATCTTTTGCGGTTTCATCTCGCATTTGATTGGTCACGAAACAGTAAACATTCCAGAAATTTTCTCTAGTGTTCACGGTTTTTATGGGTAAGACTGTAAGCATTTGCACCAGGTGCTTTTAATCACAAAGGTAATTGATACAGAGTATTATTTCACCAGTGTAATCATGATTTGCTTTTCCTGAGGTAATAAATGAACAGGTGAAAAATGTTAAAGTGCAGCTATTATATGACTGTAGCTTTTGAACTTCAAAGTGAGAGCAATTTTGACAGGCATTGGGTAGTACCTGAATCAAATTTGTTGGAACATGCACATTTTCCTTGATAAAGCAGAGGCAAATGCAACAGACTATGTTGTCTTGTATTGCTACTATTGAAAAGTTAATAAGATAACCAGATAACAAACAGCTAAACAAATATTATGAGCTGTTCCAGTTTTCAAAGTGACGATAAAACAATTAACAAATTGACTTAACCTCTATGCATCCAAATGTTATTGAGTATGATGGCACTCTTTGTTACGAAATGTTACTCATTAAGGTTAAAAGCGCTCTAAATCTATTGTAAGCAACATTTTGAAAGGCGTTTTAACAGTAAAACCTTACATCAATGCAAATGTTTGGAATTTAAGGCTAATGAAAACTCGCAAGGTCAAAGGAGAGTTGAAAAGACTGACCCCCGCTCCACAGACTACCCACTGACCCCCACTCCGCAGACTACCCTACAGACTATTCCACAGACTACTTTACTGAGTACTTTACGGACTACCCCCATGGACTACCCCCAATAAACAATCAAATTTACTTTAAAGGGGGAAAGAGACACAAGAAGCTTTCCTGCTCCACCTACACGATCATAACTGTATGAAAAACAGCTGCCATTTTCTTTTTGCTGTCAGACTTCCTTGACTCAGTCTTTTTTCCCTTCACTCCATTCTTCATCGGCCACATGCCAAAACCCTGTTGTTGAATACTTTCTTTTTAATCTGCTTCAAGTACTTGCCATCTACATGGACATGTGCTCAAAAGCAGCTCTCTTGAACCTTAAAAAAAAGCAAAATATAGACCACACACTGATCCCAATGGCGGATATGACCATTTGAAATGAAATAAGACGGACTAAAGGACTAAATTATTTTAAACCAAATTGCCCTATATTTCGGTCTGCAGTACCAATCTTCCTCTACTGATCCAGGTCTACTTAACATCCGGCACTCTCATCGGTTTGTTGCTGTGGTTATACAGTTTTTAATTCCTTTTGAACCTTCCTTACTGGAAAAATCGAGATCATCAAAGATGACGCCCCGACATTACAAACAGGTGAACTTAATTAATACGGTATTATATTTTTTAGCAAATGTTAATGTTGATGGCAAACACTTAAAGCAGATTAAAGAGATTGATATTCAACAGTGCTAGTACCAATCGAAACAGCATTACATTTTGGTTGGTGGCTGATGAAGAAATGGCATAGGCCTTTACACATTCTGCCGGCAGAATTTCGAGCATAATAGGGCCTCAGGAGCAGAATATATGATTGGAGCATAATCTGAGCAGAATAGGCCATTTTTGGCCATTTTTGGCCATTTTGCATATTCTAGGGCCTGGGAACAAGTCTGAGAGGGAGCTGGGCACGAGCATCCGAGCAAAACAAGATGGTGGAACCAAACCCGCAACCGGTAGAAGTCACTGACCAGACTCTTTTTACAAGTTATTACCCATGTTAGTTTTAAGGATTAAATAATGTTGGGTTAGCCTCACCCTGGAAGGGCGATATAATGATTGTCTTATTTATCATGTTTGAGTATTTTGAACCCAGGAATATCGATTTTTACAGAAGCATAATTCGAGCATAATAGTACTTTTGGAGCATAATCCCGAGCAGAATAGCCTTTTTTTCGAGCAGAATGTGAAAAGGCCTAGAAATGGGGTGAAAATGAAAAAAACTGACTGGGTCCAGGAAGTCAGTGAAAAGAAAATGGCAGCTGTTTTTCATACAGTTATGATCATGTAGGTGGAGCAGGTGGGTTTCTTGTGTCTCTTTCCCCCATAAACTTAAATTTACATGTAGTTGTTTATTTAGGGTAGTCCGTGGGGGTAGTCCGCGAAGTAGTCCGTAGGGTAGTCCGCAGTGTTGGGGGGCCATGGGTAGTCCACGGAGCGGGGGTCAGTTTTTTCAACCCTCCCCAAGGTCAAAGCAGAAATGAATGAGATCACACATTGTCTACTGATACATCATGTATATGGCAGGAAAGATATCAGTGGGAATCGCCTCAATCTACCATCTGCAGCTCTTTCTCATTTCAACAAGTAAAATGGTATATGATATTGAAACTTCTTTTGAACTTGCATAATTGATATAAAAATAATATTACAGTTGATTTATTTTATTATAGTTCAGTGAAATCGAACTACACACCAAACATGATCAAATGCCAAGCATTTATGTAGCATCTTATGTGAACTTCCAAAGAGACTCCTCTTGCATTCAGCAAGTTTAATTCAATAAATGCACCTCAATGCAAACATATTTTCAAGATTTTCAAAATTCTCTTGGGCCAACACCCAATCTTCCCCATGCAAATATGGATAACCCACTTCCAGACTTTTCCACACATAGCCTGCACATTTATTGTGACCCAGATGTGTGCAGGCTACTTTGCAGTTTCCTCCTGCTCCTTTATTTCAACTTGAAAACCTTGTACATTAACACTAAGCAACACTTCAAAGAGACTATTGTTTATAATTATAATACTAACCTTGTAATCTGAAATAATTGCTGACTGTTTGTTTACTGGGTGTGTTTTGTGTTCTTGCAGAGCAAACAAAGTACGTTAAAAAGAGGCTTTGAAAGCGATGGGTCAAGTAAAAAAAAGAAGTCTAAATCGTCTAAGAAAAATCAAGTACAAAGTCCTGCACACTCAAGTAGCAGCAAAGGAACACATAAAGAGACAAGCAAAAATAACAAGATGCCTCAAATGACGACAGATGCTGTCAATGGGCAACATACCATATGTAGTGATTCTAAAATTCACCGTATAAATGCTTGGGTTAGATCTGTTGATACATCATATACACCTAGTGAACCAGGGAGCTGTGTAAGTGATGAATTGAACCACAATGTTGGTAAAATTCCAGCAAAGCACCCTTACTGCAGGCCTACACAAGTGCAAAACACGGCAGGGCTTGCATCAACTCAACAGTGTAAGAGAACAGCTAGCAGTAACAAATACAATGACAATATGAGAATTCCTTCTAAGCCCTTGTCACAACATAGCCTTAAAGGCTCACTTTCAGGTGATGTTAACATACATGTACCTATCAGAAACAATGTTTTAAAGACTCCAAAGCAAAATACTAAAACAGCAGCAGTTAACAGCACTGTCCATACACCCTTCAGTCCCTTATCGCATCACCCAACTGTCCTTGGAATTAATTCTGACAAGACAGACACTGGACAAAAGTTACCAAGTGCTGCAGCAACTTATCAAGCACAGCTAGAGGAAGACATGCAGCTAGACAGTCAAGTGTCTTTGCACAGTTTTGAAAATGTCAATTATGAGGCTGGGCATGAAACGGCACAATTTCCTGATAATAATGAAATTGCTATGGAAATTGATAACTATGAAGAACTTCAAGAACAGATTAAGCTGGAGGTAAGAACTCATCAACAGCAAGTTGATTCCATTTCCAGTAAACTTTTACTGTAGAAGCCGAGTCACACTATGCGACAAATCAATGCGACATGTCACAGCAACAAAATAAGCACAAGTGACTTGTCGCAGCAGCAGTGCTGACGAGGTGACTTGTCGCATAGTGTGTCTTGGCCCCAAGTATCGCCAGATGTACACACGATAGACTCATCTTTACACTGTCTTTTAGATTTACATAGTTACACATGAATTGTGCTTGTTTAATGAGCTTAACTGCTGAATACCCCGCCACTTATTTGCATGCAGTTGAATAAGGGTAGCATCTATTGTTTTATGCTTCATTCTTTAAAGAACACCAACCAATGAAAACAATAGTGGAACAGAGTGCCGGGGTATTCAGCAGTTACTCCATTTAATGTGCAATGTAATTGAGTCATGGTTTGCTTTTCTTTTGTCTTTTAACAGCTTCAAGGAATGAGATCAGAGTTTGTCCTTGATCCATCACAGGTCAGTGAAAAATGTAAAAAAGGCCAGTGACAGTGACAACTAGCTGTATGATATAATTATTTTTAAAAGTAGTATATCAAGCATAGAAGAGAGTATTTGAACATATTTCCAAACACCAAAAGAGATTTTAAAATGTGATATGCAGCAAAGTGTTTTTGATGAACTTTGAAGAGTTTGTAAATGTGTTCAAACACTGTCTTGAGTGTTTGGTATATGAATGTTCTCACTCGCACATGCACTCCTCATCATCATCCCAGCTGTTGCAGTGCAACATGGTTACTGCTAGTGTGTTGTTTAAATCTATGAGTACATGTATTTATATTTAAGAAATGAGTACCACCATCTTACTAAATGTTATCACAGGATGATGTGACAAGATCAGCTTGTTCACAAGTTAGAATTGTAATTATTAATAATTGCACTCATACAGGAGTGTAACTTGTTCCCGACTGAAGATATTAGTATTGGTGTGTTTTTCAGTAAACTTATTTTAAGCTAGGCATGTGCTTCCTTCTTTACATGTAATGACATACGTGGATGTATTTTCTTATTTGGACTCTTAATGCATATAGGTGACTGGTGAACCAGGAAAGCCATCTTCATCTTCATACAAGGTACAGGGTTTTAAGACCAAAGGACTTGTGAATCTTAATTGCATGTACAAAATATGTTCAGTTCTTTTTATTTATTAATAAGTAGACTATGCATCATGTCATGATGGTTAGATAGGTGTAAATAATTTGATTTACGTATAATGTACA
The DNA here is from genome assembly GCA_019787425.1 of Platygyra sinensis. Taxonomy (NCBI): domain Eukaryota; kingdom Metazoa; phylum Cnidaria; class Anthozoa; order Scleractinia; family Merulinidae; genus Platygyra; species Platygyra sinensis. The sequence continues at coordinate 17,316 of JAHPZR010001892.1, forward strand.
ACTTCCTTCTCTTATACCTTAAGCTTAATTCTTGTGCCTGTAAATTTAGAGCCTTATCTGTCATGCATTGTTTTCTGTATTTTTGGTAGAACTGATGGATCAAAGTGAAGTGCAATAAAAAAATTATATATAATTTAACTGATGACACTTTCCTTTCACTACATGTGCATCTGTACAGAAGAGCTTCTTTTGTCTAATTAGAAGGGAAAAGTTCTACTGGCAAGGTTGTTTGGCAGAAGAAATGTAACATAGTAGTTTTGTTTAATTTATAAGCAATGTACAAGATGATTTGTACATCTAAAACACATGAATGGACATTATTTGCAGGATACCCTTTATGTGGTTTTGGACACAAATGTTCTCCTGTCACATCTTAAACTCATATCAGAACTAAAAGACTTTCCCATTGAAGGTAGGTTTGCTGGGTGTACATGTACAAATGTATGTACAGTGTCAAGTATGTTTAACACAATAATGTCAATTCAAATTTTACTTTTGTTTCAGTAGTTTTCAAAATGGTGATTTGTTTGGGAACTGCTACTATCGCTATTCTTGCAGTCAACATTTTGAATGAAAGGTCTCAAGCAAGTGTAGAAACGGCAAGGGAGGATGGGGAGAGAAGCTAAAAAATATGACCGTCTGCCGTGCATATATTACATACGTTCAGTTCTCATTGGTGTAATTCTGATGCAACCTGTTATAAAATGTCAATCACACCTCGTCAAAAAGATATACCATAGATGCCATATCAGTTTCACAGTAAAACAGCATTCCCACAAAGGAATGGAAAACCCTGACTTAGATGCCCTTGCAAGCAATTTAGGATTTGTTTTGAAATCAGAGCAAAGGATGCTGTGGAATCGCTTCTTAATGGAAGAGATGTTTTTGGTGTGCTGCTTATGGACTTTAGAAAAAGCCTGATATTTTGGCAGTTTTTGTTTTGGTGAAAAGCAGAGCCTCCAACTCACCAAATGCTTGTTCAGTCAAACGCCCGGCAATTATTGTTATTTGCCCGCTCAAAATCAGGGCTCGAAATTAACTTTTTCGTTCGGGAGCCAGCTGGCAACTAACAGAAAAATTTTGGTCGCCAGTTCGTAAAACGTATGTAACTTTGCACCCTCCGAATAGTGAAGAGAAAGCGACTGAACATGATGACCCAACTAATTACCCACGGATATACTGTAAGGCATCCAAGGTAGATCAAATTTAAGATGTGGATGGAGCTGTCTAGCGCTTTCTGACACCCTAAGTGACATTATTCAAACCCCTGCTTAGAACAACTTCATTGTATGTAAAGCCAACCTTTTCGCCCACACCCTACTTGCAGGCACCCTCCATATAGGGAAAAAAATGAATGCTTTGCAGTCTAAGTTTATTAAACCTTAACAAACTTGAGTTCCTTGTTCGCTTGATCGCAAATTGTGAGCAGAATTTTCTTGGAGGGGGAAAAAGCGCAAGTTTCTCATTCAGTGGAAGTTTTAGGCAGTCAAACAGGAATTTCAAAGGGTCTAAAAAAACACAGAAGTTCTGGAGCAGAGGAGGGGTTAACGATTTTGGAATTTGGAGGGCATTGGGGAGTAGAACATTTGGAATTTCCAAAGGCAAGAGGGAGTTAAACTTTTCATGCAACCTGTGGTAGGGTATGGATATTTTCTGGAATCACCCAATACATGTATGGCTTGTGCCCCTATAGGTGTTGCCAGGCCTGTTCTTGTCATCCCATGGATTGTCATTCAAGAACTGGATTCCTTAAAGGTACATTTTAAATAATAACATTACATGTACAATCTACATGTTCTACGTGTTCTGCATGTAGGATTGATTTATTTTTTCATAACAAAGCTAACCATATGTAAACAAATACTCCTTAGTCATTTTGATTCTTTTGTCAGATAAAGTCAAATGAATATGTACATTAATTATTACATTTAACAATTCTTTGAAATCAAGGTAAATATTCTGCCACTATTCACTGAGATTGAGAAGAATAATTGTTTTTATTATATACACAGGAAGTGATATCAACAACGTTTTCAGAAGGAAATCATTAAAAATCAGTTTAATTGACCTCTCAATTCATGCGTGGAAAACATGCCATTTTGTTTTTGTTTGGCCCACGCATTATTCACTCGGTAGGGGGTGAATAATGCTCATTAGCCAGAGATAGCCAACCAATCAGATTACTTAAAACACCAAGATCACTAAGTGTGTATATACTAAATGAAAATATTACAATTATATTTATTGCAGTTGATCTTATCCACTATTGTTCTTATTATTAGAGTGACTCGTGGAGAATCAAGAAAGGGAAGCTTGTTAGCACCAAACAGGAGGTTTGAATTTAGTATAGTTTCTTTGCTAGTATGTTAACCCTTTACTCCTTAAGAGTGCCAATTAGAATACAACATCATAACTTTGTGAATATTTGATGGATTTCTATGCATTTTTGCCACAAGATTTGTCTTGAGAAGATCTGCTCATTGGAGTCTTAAAATTGTGACCCCTTCCTAGCAAAGACATGGTTGACCACCCTACAAGGTTTAAGTACTTTTTTTGGGATGCAAATGGAATGCAAGACTTGTTTCACGTGAAGCTATGTGCTAAGAGCTGCTAAGTAAGCTATGGAATAAGCTATAACAGTAGAAGAGCAGTTGAGCTACTTACTTTTTCTTTCTTTTCCTTTTCTTTTTTTTATTTTTAAAATAATACATTTTAATATTTCACGCTGTCCCAATAATTTGTATGATGTACCCTATATAGTCAGGAAGCCTATAGTTCATAAGCCTCGGCTTCTATATAGGCTTCCTTACCATTACCACCTTTAAAATTGTTAAGTTATCGTCTTTAAATTATCATAAATTTCTAGTGTATTGCATTATTTTTTGTTTATCTTTTGTGTGGTGAATGGAAATAAATAAAAAAAAAATGGAAAAATAGAAGGGTGATCCATTTTTGCATTTTCAAATTGTCTACTTCCTTCATAGTTGCTGATGTCAGTTCTTAAATAAGCTTATCAGTGGCTATCAAATGGTGTATTGTACACATGCAGACAGTGTCTTTATTTGCCAATTTGGGAAAAACAGCTGTTTGCCTTAGGGTGGGGGGGGGGGGTAAAGCTAAAGGGTCGAGGAAGGGCTTCTCAAAAACCTAATTAATCTAATATAACAGACTGTGTAGAAGGTATATGGTATTCTTACAAGCAGGTTGCTGGTTCCCAAGTCCAACTTCGGCTGAAGCAGTATAAAATATAGTAAGTAACGCGGTATATTTCGAACAAATTGTTCATCATCAGAGAGGTCAACTCTGATATACCTTATATATGAACAGAACAAATGCCGGAAAAAATCAAATGCCCCGAGCGGGATTCGAACCCACGACACCCCGATCTCATGAAAGGTGCTCTAACCACTGAGCTACCGAGGCAACCACAGTGGAGTGTGTCGAATATTAGCTACAAAGGAACATGAGATCGGGGTGTCGTGGGTTCGAATCCCGCTCGGGGCATTTGATTTTTTCCGGCATTTGTTCTGTTCATATATAAGGTATATCAGAGTTGACCTCTCTGATGATGAACAGTATAAAATATGTTGCAGTTCTTTCTTTGTTTTGTTTGTATTATGCAGAATGGCAAGTTTGGTGTTGATACCCTTGCAAGGCAGGCTGTGAGATTTCTTCATCTCTGTTTTGAGAGTGACCATCCGCGTGTCAGAGGTCAGACAGTATCTGAGGTTGGTAACAAGATATTCATATTTATTAATAAGTAACTATGATTGATTGACTTGCAACTTTAAACTGGTTACCTCACAGACTTGTACAAAGTATTAATTAGCACTAAGTACAGGTTGTAGGCTTTTCAATGCACTGTAGACTATTGCTGGCTCAAAGGCATTAGTAAATAGTTTCCCTCCTCCAATGTGCAAGAAATGTGCTGCACTTAAATTGTAATGCCTCACATATGTGGTATTCTACAAAACAGTGCTTTTAAGATAGTGTCTGAGTGTTACTGATAGGCTTTCAGTAGTAAAAAGGAACTCAGGAATACTAATTATTTCAGAACCTGTATTTAGAGGGCTGAGGATTTATTTGCCTTATGTACTACAAGGGTGAAGCTTTAAGGGTCTTGGGGGTTCCTTGACCCCCACCCACCCCACCCCACCCAGTTTTATAAGCCTTTTTTAAGCAAACAACCTACTACAGGTGTAGAGGTCAGGTGAGTGCCCACACTTTGACACAATGTAATCCCCCCTTTGAAAAATCCCCCTATGCCTCTGTATCTGTGCTCAGTGATTTCTTCCAATGCATGCTCATGTATCTACAATGTACAGTAGAAGATTTCCTATCATGACCTTCAGCTCATGCTGTTAAATTTGTATTCTGTATGTATTTTGTTTTGTTCAGGCACAAGAAATGATGGAAAATTGCTCAATAGAAGATCCTAACAATGATGACAAAATACTCCAGTGCTGTTTGTTATTCCAAAGAAAAGGTACAGAAATGAAAGTGTTTTGCCTACTGTTTATATTCATCACTCGTGTAAACTTACATTTATGCGAAAAAAGGGTCAATTTGTGAAAATGTAAGGGATTTGCTGTTCAATTAATCAGTTTATTTATTGTCATTTTAGCACATAATGGACATGCAGTGTTGTTTTCCAATGATCAGAACTTGTGCAGTAAGGCCATCATTAATGGAGTGAAAGCCTTTAATCACCAGGTACCTAGTCATTTTGTTCTCACACACTGAATGCATTTTTGTCTGCCACACGACAAAGCAACAGCACTTTGTTCTTGGTGACCTGAATACATGGAGAGGTATGGCAACTGGCGTTAGACAAGTTTCTGTTTTATGTACTAAACAAAGCAATGCTTTTGGAGAAAAATAATGTCTTTAAACATGTTTATATGTTCTTTAGAGTCTTGTCATGGGTTTGAAAGAGCTTTTTCAAAGTAGTGCAGTGGTGTTACAAAAAGATTATTTTCAAGGTATGTTTGTAGTAGACTATCTACTAGAAGTTGTGTTTTGTATCTTACAAGGGAGTATCAGTGTACAGTGCACTGCCATAACAAGCAGTTCATCAGTTATAAAGGATCCTTTTTTAAATCTAACATGTATTTTGTCTTCTTCTTTTGTCAGATTATTACAAGGAACTTAAACTACAAGAAAATTTGGCAGAAAGGAGAGCTAAGGTCTTGTGCATTGCACTTCATCTTGTAACATTTATTCATACTATTTGAAAAGTGTATTTTTTCACAGTATTTCAGGTGTTACACTTTACAAAGTACACCCTAGATACATGGGGTAGTTTGATCAACATGTACAGTAAGCTCCACACATTACTTGGCAGTTCATGTCATTCCATGTAATTTAGGCAATTTTGTGTCACACGTAAATACATTAAGGTCAATATGCCATTGTTTCATTGATTGTGTCGTGATCAGGCTGATGACCTTACATGCGAGCTGCAGTGTATCATGAGAGAAGGCTTGGCTGTGGTGGTGGAAACGGAGATGAGAGCAGCGTATGATGATCTTTGGTAAGCCCATAAGATTATTTCATGATAAGCAGACAGTATGATTATGTACAGACATCAGTCAGGCATTTGGTACCTTGTATTCTTTTTTCTATTAACTCAGCACGAGTTATTAATTTTCTGTCCCTTTGGCTTGGGACAAGCTTTTTAAGTGTTTGACCAAAATCCTTAGTCTTTTTGTTAACCTTTTTTGTTTTTACTACCTAAAGCAAAGTGCACACTCTGATTGGTTAATTCAACATCTACTATTTGCCCATGGGTGTATGCTGCTGATGTACTCGATAACTAATTAAAAGCAAAGCGCGCGCATTGAAGCTAGAGTCGCACTTGGCTATCGCCTTGTGGGACTCTTGCACTTCTTTCGTGCTTAGCAACCTGCTGCGTGTATCCATAACTCAACAGTATACGCTATGGCGTTTACCATTTGTTAATTGTTTGTTTTTGTTTTGTTTTTTCCTAGGGATAAGATTGTGTTTATAAAACCACCATGGACTTTGACTGACCTTCTTCAGTTGCTAGACAAGTAAGTGACTTGACAATCAACATGCAGATTATAAAGATTTTTGATTATCTTTAGTCCATACTTGCTCTTGCTGCGTTATGATTAACAGAAAGTAGCATGTTCTTACATTTAATTTAGTTAAAATAATAATAGTCTGGCATGCTGAAATTAAAGCATTATGAAAAACCTTTTCTAGACATTGGATCGCTGTGTTTGGTCAAGTGTTTAAAAGGAGTATCAAATCAACTGTGGAAGATCTTCGTAAGCACTTCAGTGGAGGAGGTAACTGTACTTGTAGTAAAAATACTTGAAGGCTAGTTAATTTATACATGTACCATGTGATGTACATGTCATCACCACAGGTAGCTGTAAATCACCCATATTCCATAGTGTAAGACAGGAAACGTTAACAAAGTTTCCGTTTATACATGTACCTTTCCTGGGCCAATTTATAAGAATCAATAGAAATCCCACAGATGTAACAATGTAATGATAAAAATGCAATGTATTGTTTGTTGTTTTAGGCACTCCAGGATGTTTAGCTAATGCTTCCATTATATTGGATCAGGCACACACTCTGTTTGATGTCATAGCTACAAGATCTAGGTAAAGAACAAGTAGCCCTTACTACTCATTGTAATGCATCTTAAGGACGTTCGTGACCAAAACTTCCCACGTACAGATTTTTTTAAACTTTGACTGCAAGTAGAAAGCGATAAGGTTAGGTTAAAAACGTAAACAAAATCGGGGGTCACCGAACTTGTTTTGAAGATAAGGCGTATCAAAGACCATAGCATTTCTAGGATTTCCAGTCACTCGGAAGCGATTCTGGCCGGATTCATTACTCTCAGCATAAATTCAAGTTGAAGAATCATATCTAAGTGATGTGTGTTTAACGCAGCATATATAGGACTATTTGATAGATCTTTGCTACTTATGTCATTAAATCAGGTAGAATTAGCCTTAAAAATTAATGCAACTTCTAAGTCACCGACACCTGTATCCATGTACTCTAGTTAACTCCTAAAGTTAACAACGCAAAATGACTACTTGACATAAAATGACTATTTGACATAATCGCACACTTTATGCATTTCCACTTATTACATCATGTAGCGGCGGTTAGCCCGAAAGCTAAGCTACTCTGACCACCGCAAGCTTCCAACAAAGCTATTAATTTCCTTTTTCCGCTTCTTCTTTGTTATTGTATTCTTACCTTACTATATATAATGTAAATATTTTATAAAAGTGTGAATAAATTGAATTGAATTGTACCAATTCGACCCTATTTGAATAGTATAAAAGAAATAATTAAAACTTCCCACGTACAGATTTTTTTTGTTTTTTTTTTAGTGTAATGGAAAGAATCAGAAAAGGAAGTGATCTGGGGGAAAAAAGTGGGGGTCACCGAGCATCCAACAAAAATATTCGCACACCAAGTTTATGCAAAGGTCAACAGCTCTATATTTTGTTGAGTTTCGACTCGGCGCGCGTGCTTGAAATACATGACGTGGTGCGCACGAGCCTAATGAATAGCGTGCGCACTAGAGATGCGCAGTAGCAATAGGCGCGAACGTCCTTAAGAACTACACAGACGCTGCACTGTGTGGGATGTAGAAACCACTTAACAGATTTTATAGCTTATGACTAATGTTGATACTGTTCAACCCTCACAGTGGCCAGTATTTTGTTCAAATTTAAACTTTCTATTCGTACAAGACAGCTTTAAAACATTCTTTCTTGGGTTTGGGCAGATCTGCACACCCTGGAGCCTTCCACTTGGCTCTGAAAAAGTTTGTCCAATTTACCTACTTTTAATAAATACAAAATTCAAAATTAGAAACCAAATGGATTTGAAAAAGTATCGAATGGTTTTCACTTGAATGAAATGTCCAAGATACTTCACACTTGGTTTGGTTTTGCATTACCACGCTATACAATTGCCTTGAAAAAACTCATGGCACTTTGTCATCTTATCGGAAGTAAAACAATACCATGTTCACGTTTCACGCCCCGCTTCACATCACGAGTCGCGTCATGTGACGCTTTACGTCGCGCTTGATGTCAGGCTTCACGTCAGACTTCACGTTAGTCCTCACTTCACGCTTAACGTCACGCTTCACGTCAGTTCACTGGTTTTTCTGGGTCCTTTGTTGTTAGCTAGGGTACGTGAAAATGCTTTGTTACAAATTTTAATTCATACATTGTTTCTTGGTTTTCTGTTTCAGTTACAATGGAGCTATCACAAAGTGTGTGACAGCTATTATTGTTTTACAACGAAAGTGCAAAGAATATCAAAATGAAGGTGACAAACAACAGCCTGCTAGATCCCAGACCTCTGTTGTTATGGGTCCCCCTCCTCCTCAGGTCCGTGCTATTCAAGGGCCTGGAACTGGGATTTCCTCGCGGTCCTCTTCAAGTGAAACTGAACCAGAGGTCTGTGAAGTCTAAAAAATGTTTTATTTAGTTACAGTGAAAACATTTTCAGTACAAATACATGTACCTACCGTGTACAGTATAGTTAAGTTGCAGATACATTTAGGCATAATTATTGTGTAAATGAAATCGTCTCTCGCCCGCTGTCGTTTTCTGCCCCAATTGCTCTTATGTGGATTAACCCGAACAGACAAACACAACACAATACAACCCTTGAAACCAATCAGAACTCAAATTAAAATCCTGCAACCTGTGCTAACGTTTTCTTTGGTACTGAAATTGTTAACATTCGTGTGCAGTCATCTTTGCAGAATTCTTCGGGGAAGTGTGAAGAAGGTTCAGAAGAAAACAGTAGTGTTCATGAGATCAACACAGTTCAAATGGAAAGTAATCCCCATGCATTAGTCCTGTCCACGTTTGAAACCATATGGAATGCAGTTAACCAGTTCAGGTTGTTATAAACTTCTGTTGTGTCCTCTGAAGTCCAACATTATGTTAAGCTTGTATACTGATATGTGGCTGTTTAAACTCTGTCCTTAAAATAATCGTCTCTATTAGATAGATGTTAGATTAAGAGTATCCGTTGTAAGAAAAGAAGCAGTTAATAAAAGTAGCCAAACATTTCAGCACATTTTCTGAAAAGGTCGTCGTTCCTATATTGCGCATGGCTGTTGTGTGTTCAGGCCAGTCTGTTTCAAAACTGACAGAACTCGTCGCAGTGCGCCTGCATAAGTGAAGCAAATAGCTCTAACGTGTCAGCTCCGTAAACTGTTTTTTAGATAAAACAATACTTAGCTTCTCACTGCAGTCTTGTATCTCGTTAGTGCCCAGATCTTCTGTGGTGTGGGTTTTCCTCATCCTGTATCACTCGACTTTCTTGAAGACTTGGCCAAACCGACCAGAGAAGAAGCCATACAGTTTCTAAGTCGACTCAGTTCATGCTTGGCATTTGTGGTTTCTGCCATACAAGGGTAAGGTTATTTAAAGCACTACAGTCCTGAACTCAAAACACGTCTTAAATGAACGATTCATGAACATTCCTGTCTGGAAAGCCGTTAAGTTCATGAGGACAATTTCCGCAAGCTGACATTTCCTTAGTTTGCTTCATTCGTGTTATACAACATCGAGAAGAAAGGAAGGACTTGGTGGCCTGCACGCGAGCGAAACACAATCATTATTGTCGCCCAGTTATTGTAATAGAGAAATGTCTGACCTTTGTTTTCCGTTTATCTTGTTCTCAAGTGTTCTTCAAGAACCAAAGGGAAGTGAGACTGGGAATTTTCAATTGTTTGAAACTCTTTTACAAGCTGTAGCTCAGTTCTTCCAGCAGGTAAGACTAGACAAGTAGTCTGTGCTATACAGAGGAATAGGAAGTGTTTACGCTGTTCTACGCATTCCTTTGTGTATTTCTAACCTTGTTTATTGCTCCTAATGCAAAGTGAACCTCAGGCCTAACATTTACCAGCTCTTTAAACTAACATATAACACAACTGTTGCGGGTAATTTTGAGTCTTTCTCATTCTAGCTGTCTAGTTCAGCATTTCACACTCTGATCCCCTATTATTAAAAACTGGATTATTTGATAATGCATTTTGAGAGTTATGATTGTCTTTCTCATCATGGGTTATGCCGAACCATTGTGCCATGATGTACAAATATGGTAAGCGCACGCTTGAAGTTTTCGGCGTTTTTATTTTTATAGTAGTCTAGTTTTCTATATTTTAGGGGCGTTTTTAATAAAACAATTATTCCACTCGCCCTTGTTGAACGAGAGATGATTAACCGAACTCGACGCTCGGCGTCTCGTTGTCTATCTACCGTCTCATATCTAACGTGCGCTTGTGGAATAATTGTTAAATGTGAGTCGTATTTTTCTCTCACCAAGTACCTTGCAGTTTTATTTATACATTGTGGCCACTAATCGCACAGTGTATGTCCGCGATAAAGCTCTTTTTCGAGACAGTTCAAACCTTGTTTACTCTGACTGTAATATTTGTTTCCATGTAGATTCTATCCATGAACACACGCGTCACAGTGGCTGATCTGTTCAGATTTGCCAGGGATTCAAATGCAAGGTGAGCTGCTGTCGAAACACATTTACCACTGTGCGTCCCACAATTTATTGTCTACTATTTAATCAAACACACACAATTTTTGTTACGATCAGTTCTCCTTCTCTCTTCACTGGAAACAATTATGAAACCATAAAAAATACCGTCGTTGTAGATTGTTCGTTTGTTTGTTTGTTTATTTCTTTGTTTTTGTTTGTTTTTTCTTTTCATTTGTTGTTTGGATGAGTTATCAGAAAGTTTGAGTCGTTAGCTATATTTTACCAACTTTCCATACTCACTCAGACCACAGACTGCATAGAGGTGTAGGATTTGTTTTGGCTTTGACTGAAACACTGAAGATGATTCCATTTGTTATCTTGTTAGAATGGGCCTTATTCAGGGGTGCTCACAGTTGGACCGTGCCTTGGCCACCTTACAGCAATGTTCCACCTGGGTAGTATCCTCAGATTAGTAGATATTCGTTATTTCACACTTTCGGAGCACACTTTTGGAGACGGCCTGTACTTCCTTTAATTATGATGATGGTAGGAAAGAAACATCCGAGCGAAAATTACAACCGTATTTTAAACAATGGGATGGTTGTTGATCTTGAATGATTAAGACGAAATCCGATAGAAGATGGAGCAATTTCAGGTTTTAGTGGACAAAAATCTGTACCAGAGTAATTTTAAATATTTTACAGTCATTTTTACATTTTTTTAAAGCTAAATACATAAATAATTGCCTGAAATAACACCGAAAAATAATTTCCCACGGGAACGAGAGAAAATAAATTTCAAAGTTCAGTGATTTTGTGGAAACACAGGCAAAATTCCATCATCAGTTTCATTTCACCAAAACTTTTAAGCGTTTCATACGAAGTTCAACATTCGTTTTCGACGTTTGGTGTTGCTAGAAATGAATTGTTTTGAGAAGATAATTAAAAGAGCCCTACAGAAGTTTGCAATACAATGTAAATAATCTTGGTACAAGATTTTTGTCCACTTGTTACTCCAACGTCTGGCGGATTCCGTCTTAATTCGTATCTCTTGGGTTTCGTTTCTCGACGCCATCTTAAGTACGTGGTGACATTTTAGCTCTTGACCAATGGAAAACTGTGTCTTTTATCGTACTGGTGATACGATCCGAGAAATGAACAATAACAAAATTATTCCACCTCCTTGTTTATTTATGTCCTTGGTAAGTTTATTTATTTTTTTTCATTTCCGTTTTTTTTTTTTTTTTTTGTGTCGTTCCTTGAGTATACTTTCCAAGATGAACTGGACTCTTCTTTTGTAAAACGGAAAAGAAAAGAACAATGCTGTTATTCATCACAATGAGTGGTTCCTGTTTTTGTACTTCAAAGTTTCTATGAAAACTCTTTTGTCGAATGATTATTCCATTTGTAACATACCGGTAACATTATTTTTGTAGGAAAAATCGTTTGTGATAAACTATCGAAATCATTCTAAAGTGTTACGTTGATGTAATGAAGAAGTTATATTTAAAAAGAGATATATTGATTGCAAATAAAAAAATTGTTCATTAAAGCTGCCTTTTGTCATTAGACTCCTTGGATTTAGTGGGGTTTTTTATCCCGACTGAAAGTTTTCTAACGAAGTCTTGTGACGTCATGAGGTCTCTGACAATTACCGTCGTTTGCTAAAAGTGAGGATAACAAGAGAAAAATAAATGCCAGTGCTCTCTTCCCTGCTATGCGAGATTTGGTGCTGGACGTATGTCGGATCACTTACGTCGTAGCCAATATTTCTGCTAAAGTAAAAATTTTAAATCGTTGTATGGCCATAATTGCGGCAGCTGGGAACGAAATTAAGAGATTTTCGACGGAAAGTGTTATTTTAGGGATAGATTGGAAGTTGGAAAATATTCTAGAATTTCGACGGAGAGACTGTCGAAATAACGGCATAAATTTGTACTGGCCCTTTGGTTTTTATCAAGTCCTTGCATGTTGTGGATAACAAATCATGTGTAGAATTAGATTGTTTTTCATTTTGCTTCGATAACAGAAATTGTTTGACTGTTATGAACGCAGCGGCCAAAGTTATCAAGCGAAAGTTTGATCATGTCACACCATTAGTTATTGAGCTTTTCGACAAGCCTATTTTTAGTGCAGAGTGCACTATTGGGATGGTTTGGGGGTTGACGCCGCTAACGCACTATGTAAATAAGGCATTATAACATAACTAAAGCAAAGCGCGCGCTCTGATTGGCTATTTCAGCATCTACTATTTGCCCATGGGTGTATGCTGCTGACGTAATCAATAACTAAAGCAGAGCGCGCGCTTTGTGATGTAGCTCAATTTGTTGCGGACAACATTTTGACCGCTGTGATGACACTTCTCGTTGTCGACAAGAGTACAGACGACGCTAAACCACATTCGATTTGTTTTTTACCACAATATCAAAGAAAACGAAATTGTCTTGACAAGTGAAACTTGAAAGTGCACGCGCTGCATTATGCAAATGAGCTGCTTGTACGCGTCAGACTTTCCTTTCAAAAACTTTTACAAACTCGCTTAATATGCAGAAACAATACGAAAAAAAATGTTTGGGAAACGAGTAATGACACGTCCTCGTTGTCGGTAAGAGTACAGACCACGATAAACCACATTTCGATTTGTTTTTTACCACAATATCAACGTCAAAGAAAATGTTATTTTCAGAGCGCGAGCTGAAAAAGGCATTGCGTGACACATTGACGCGAGCAGCGTGGTATGGACTCTAAAAGACTTCTGTTGACATCTGTCTTAATGTTATGTTATAAAACAAATGGTAAACGCCATAGCGTGTACTATTGAGTTATGGTACACTTGGGAGGTTTGCTAAGCACTCAAGAAGCTAGAGTCGCACTCGGCTATCGCCTCGTGAGACTCTTACGCTTCTTTCGTGCTTAGCAACCTCCCGCGTGTACCATAACTCAATAGTACACGCTATGGCGTTTACCATTTGTTAAATAAGGTGTAAACTTTAATGTTTGTTTAATTAATTAATTTCAATTAATTAATTATCCTTGTTTTGAGCGGGTGGGGTAGGTACCTTTGATTGCTACGTAAAACGTACCATACTTACATAAGTTTTGTCGTAACATCAGAAAACTATATATGGTTCCAATATTCTCTTGTTATCCTTGTGGTACTATTCTCTTAAGAACAAAAGCGATTTACACGAAGCGCATGCGCAGATGCGCAGATTGATTAGCGTTAGTGTTAACTACATGTTGGGTCGATGCATTTCATACACAATTATACACAAACGTTTAGTGCTTTTCCTTGCGGTTGAACACAGTATGTAAGACGCATGCGCTCTAGCATTGTCAGCATGATACAATCCGTTTTCGAGTTCAGATTCACGCGTGCGATACCACACTCTCGTCTTAACGGCCAATAGCAGTCATATTTCGGGTAATATCAGTTCCCCCTTTTAGTGCAAAGAACGCTTTTGTGACAACACTTCCGAGTTAACGGCATCAAATATTACTGTAGACACTGTGGCACTCATGCACGGAAACCGCAAATAAATTTAGTCAGTCTTTGAGGGGGCGCATTCACCTATGTAGGATATCGGTCAAGTTGAACCGCTTCTCGGTTGTATAAATCGATATCGTTGTGTATTTTGAACTGGCTTACTGTTAACACCATCGGTGGCAACCTAATAAGATCGTGCTATTCCGAGACACGACGTGACTATTTGATAATTAAATTAGTAATTGTTTATCGTATATTAAAGACTTATGCGCTCGTGGGTTCAAATCCCATCTGGGACTCGGATTTTTTCCGACCTCTCCATAAATTCAATAATTGTTTATCAATGATATGAAAATTTGCCTCTTGATTGAAACAAAATCATTCCTCTTCCAATTTTTTCATAAGTAAATAACATTATTTCATTTTTCTCAGGAAAAAAGCCAGCATATCTTCTTTGTATGTTTTTGAGAAAACAAGGGTATCATGTTACAAACTTTGCGAGAAAAACAAAAGTATCAAGTTACAAACGTTGGCGTTGAAAAACTAAAAGTATCACGTTTGCTAGTTCAACGTATTAATGAATTTAGAATGAACGAAATTCCACGTAAAACACCACAGTAAAATTTAAAACCGTCTTGACAAACAGTAATTGTAAGTTATTTTTGGGCCTTAAACTAACAAGTTACATACAGGCAGCTGATGACTCAAAACGTACTGACAGTCCTGCATAACACTCTGCACTATCTGAGATTGTCTCACTAGTTTAACTTTTTTACTTTTTTGATTTTTCGTTTTTTATATTGCTGTATTTTTAGTTCTTATTGTACAGATATTAATCTATTGGACACTGTAAAGCGCATTTGGGCGTGGGGAAAATGCGCTTTTAAAATTTCTTAAATAACTAATTAATGAAACGGCAAATAAAAAAATGAAAAGAATTAATTGATTGATTTATTGATTGATTGATTGATTAATCAATAAATCAGACAATTAATTAATTAATTAAAGCAGTTATGAAACTAAAGCCTGAAAAAAAATTCAGGCGTGAACAGGTTTCGAATCCATGACTCCTGCGATACTGGTTCAGTGCTCTACCAACTCAACTGTCAAGCCAACTGGGAACTGGTCACATCGTGAGTTCGTATTATACCCGTAGAAGGCAGGTGAAGAATACTAAACAATTATTGGATGAAGTTGAGCATGATATCATGAATTATCAAAACCGGGGTCTGTGTTATCTGCCTCAGCCTTCGGCTTCGGCAGATAACACAGATATTTGAACTGTGGAGAATTATATGAAGACGTAATGTGGTTGAACATCGCAGTTATGCACACAACTTAAGGCCCGTTTACACAGGCGATTTTTGTCGCGGCAACTCGATGCAATTTTTGTCGCGCTAAAGTTGCATCCAAGTTTTGAACTGTTCGAAACCCCTGCGATATCGTGGCGAAAAATCGCACTGAAAATCGCACTTGGTTTACACATGCGTTTTGGAGCCGCAACTTTAGCGCGACAAAAATTGCATCTAGTTACCGCGATAAAAATCACCTGTGTAAACGGGCGTTATAAAAGCCAGCACAACTGAGAATAAGACACGGTGTGCATTTTAAAATGTGGTGATAAATTTCAACTTCACAAAGAGTTTTTAGATCTACGTTATCATGAGGAACTTTAAGAGTCAACTTCTTAAAAACTATTCACGACAAATTCCATTTGAAAGGCCTTTGCCATTTTTAGAAGAAGATCAAAATTCCGTGAATACAACAGTGTGTGTTTTGTCTGAGATTTGTTTTATTGATATTATTGTATGCTCTGTTGTTTGACGCGCAGAAATCTCAATGAAATATTCTGTTGCCTTGAAATTTGAAGTGAAGAATTAGTAGATGACGCCAAACAGTCCCCTCCCAACCTGGGGCTTTTTTTTTTTTTTTTTTTTTTTTTGGGGGGGGGGGGTCAACTGTAAACTGGTCAACTGTAAGTGTTTCCAACCCCTTTTAATCCTAACAATTCCCTTTTACAGTGGAGCCCCGCTATAACGAAGTGCCACGGTACCGAAAAAAATGTTCGTAATAGCGGGGTCTTCGTTACAGCGAAGATCCTGTTACAACGAATTATCTGGTTAACAACAAAAATGTTCGTTATAGCGGGGTCTTCGTTATAGCGAAGACCCCGCTATAACGTATTATCTGGTTAACAGCAAAAATATTCGTTATAGCGGGGTAACCAAGCTGAACCAAGCTGAACAATGGGTTATACACCACGCAAAATAGTCTACAGACTAGCGCGTGAACAGCTACATCTAAATAAAGCAAAGCTTTGAAGGTCAAAGTTTCCCTATCTTGAGCAATGGGAGTCGTGTTTGGTCTAGCAACCATTCGTATCACGCCGTTTTTACGGACTGCGAGCGACAGGAAAAAATATTCGTTTTAGCGGGGTAAATTGTGCGTTGGGACCGTCAAAATCTATTCGTTATAGTGGGGTTTGTTTCCACATATTTTACTGTAATTCTGTCGGGCTTTCATATGTTTATTATAACGGGGTCTTCGTTATAGACGGGTGCCACTGTAATATTACTGCTAATAATATACATGAAAAAATTACTCGATTCTGATGAGCAGTGCAGTTCAAGCGTAACACCAGTGCAAAAAGTGTAACACCGGTGCAAAAAGTGTAACACCGGTGCAAAAAGTGTAACACCAGTGCAAATTACACATCGTAACTCTAGATTATGATTTGCAGAAAGACAATGAGAAATTTTGTAGGCCAATGCTATCATATAAAGCAATGACAAAAATTTTGTACGGAAACTTTGAAAAAAAGTTTTCTCGAATGCGAAATAAACGGCTTCAAGAAACATCTTCCGGCACTTTTTCCGCGCGAATTTTTCATGTTTGTTTCCTTACATGTATTATTTATAATTTAAATAGTTTAGTATTTAATGTATTCATGTCATTGTAATAGGGTCTGAAAAACCTCTTGAGGATGATTCTATTATATATATAAAGTGATTTGATTTGATTTGATTATTAATAAGTAATCATACGTTTTTTTCTCGTTCAATTTGGAATTAATTTGCACTTGTGAGTTTTTCAAAAAGCTCACTCGCGCAAATTAATTCCAAATTGAACTCGAAACCATATGATTACCTATACAAATTTCACTCCTATTCATGTGTACCCCGCTCGGGGCATTTGATTTTTTCCGGCATTTGTTCTGTTCATATATAAGGTATATCAGAGTTGACCTCTCTGATGATGAACAGTATAAAATATGTTGCAGTTCTTTCTTTGTTTTGTTTGTATTATGCAGAATGGCAAGTTTGGTGTTGATACCCTTGCAAGGCAGGCTGTGAGATTTCTTCATCTCTGTTTTGAGAGTGACCATCCGCGTGTCAGAGGTCAGACAGTATCTGAGGTTGGTAACAAGATATTCATATTTATTAATAAGTAACTATGATTGATTGACTTGCAACTTTAAACTGGTTACCTCACAGACTTGTACAAAGTATTAATTAGCACTAAGTACAGGTTGTAGGCTTTTCAATGCACTGTAGACTATTGCTGGCTCAAAGGCATTAGTAAATAGTTTCCCTCCTCCAATGTGCAAGAAATGTGCTGCACTTAAATTGTAATGCCTCACATATGTGGTATTCTACAAAACAGTGCTTTTAAGATAGTGTCTGAGTGTTACTGATAGGCTTTCAGTAGTAAAAAGGAACTCAGGAATACTAATTATTTCAGAACCTGTATTTAGAGGGCTGAGGATTTATTTGCCTTATGTACTACAAGGGTGAAGCTTTAAGGGTCTTGGGGGTTCCTTGACCCCCACCCACCCCACCCCACCCAGTTTTATAAGCCTTTTTTAAGCAAACAACCTACTACAGGTGTAGAGGTCAGGTGAGTGCCCACACTTTGACACAATGTAATCCCCCCTTTGAAAAATCCCCCTATGCCTCTGTATCTGTGCTCAGTGATTTCTTCCAATGCATGCTCATGTATCTACAATGTACAGTAGAAGATTTCCTATCATGACCTTCAGCTCATGCTGTTAAATTTGTATTCTGTATGTATTTTGTTTTGTTCAGGCACAAGAAATGATGGAAAATTGCTCAATAGAAGATCCTAACAATGATGACAAAATACTCCAGTGCTGTTTGTTATTCCAAAGAAAAGGTACAGAAATGAAAGTGTTTTGCCTACTGTTTATATTCATCACTCGTGTAAACTTACATTTATGCGAAAAAAGGGTCAATTTGTGAAAATGTAAGGGATTTGCTGTTCAATTAATCAGTTTATTTATTGTCATTTTAGCACATAATGGACATGCAGTGTTGTTTTCCAATGATCAGAACTTGTGCAGTAAGGCCATCATTAATGGAGTGAAAGCCTTTAATCACCAGGTACCTAGTCATTTTGTTCTCACACACTGAATGCATTTTTGTCTGCCACACGACAAAGCAACAGCACTTTGTTCTTGGTGACCTGAATACATGGAGAGGTATGGCAACTGGCGTTAGACAAGTTTCTGTTTTATGTACTAAACAAAGCAATGCTTTTGGAGAAAAATAATGTCTTTAAACATGTTTATATGTTCTTTAGAGTCTTGTCATGGGTTTGAAAGAGCTTTTTCAAAGTAGTGCAGTGGTGTTACAAAAAGATTATTTTCAAGGTATGTTTGTAGTAGACTATCTACTAGAAGTTGTGTTTTGTATCTTACAAGGGAGTATCAGTGTACAGTGCACTGCCATAACAAGCAGTTCATCAGTTATAAAGGATCCTTTTTTAAATCTAACATGTATTTTGTCTTCTTCTTTTGTCAGATTATTACAAGGAACTTAAACTACAAGAAAATTTGGCAGAAAGGAGAGCTAAGGTCTTGTGCATTGCACTTCATCTTGTAACATTTATTCATACTATTTGAAAAGTGTATTTTTTCACAGTATTTCAGGTGTTACACTTTACAAAGTACACCCTAGATACATGGGGTAGTTTGATCAACATGTACAGTAAGCTCCACACATTACTTGGCAGTTCATGTCATTCCATGTAATTTAGGCAATTTTGTGTTACACGTAAATACATTAAGGTCAATATGCCATTGTTTCATTGATTGTGTCGTGATCAGGCTGATGACCTTACATGCGAGCTGCAGTGTATCATGAGAGAAGGCTTGGCTGTGGTGGTGGAAACGGAGATGAGAGCAGCGTATGATGATCTTTGGTAAGCCCATAAGATTATTTCATGATAAGCAGACAGTATGATTATGTACAGACATCAGTCAGGCATTTGGTACCTTGTATTCTTTTTTCTATTAACTCAGCACGAGTTATTAATTTTCTGTCCCTTTGGCTTGGGACAAGCTTTTTAAGTGTTTGACCAAAATCCTTAGTCTTTTTGTTAACCTTTTTTGTTTTTACTACCTGAAGCAAAGTGCACACTCTGATTGGTTAATTCAACATCTACTATTTGCCCATGGGTGTATGCTGCTGATGTACTCGATAGCTAATTAAAAGCAAAGCGCGCGCATTGAAGCTAGAGTCGCACTCGGCTATCGCCTTGTGGCACTCTTGCACTTCTTTCGTGCTTAGCAACCTCCTGCGTGTATCCATAACTCAACAGTATACGCTATGGCGTTTACCATTTGTTAATTGTTTGTTTTTGTTTTGTTTTTTCCTAGGGATAAGATTGTGTTTATAAAACCACCATGGACTTTGACTGACCTTCTTCAGTTGCTAGACAAGTAAGTGACTTGACAATCAACATGCAGATTATAAAGATTTTTGATTATCTTTAGTCCATACTTGCTCTTGCTGCGTTATGATTAACAGAAAGTAGCATGTTCTTACATTTAATTTAGTTAAAATAATAATAGTATGGCATGCTGAAATTAAAGCATTATGAAAAACCTTTTCTAGACATTGGATCGCTGTGTTTGGTCAAGTGTTTAAAAGGAGTATCAAATCAACTGTGGAAGATCTTCGTAAGCACTTCAGTGGAGGAGGTAACTGTACTTGTAGTAAAAATATTGGAAGGCTAGTTAATTTATACATGTACCATGTGATGTACATGTCATCACCGCAGGTAGCTGTAAATCACCCATATTCCATAGTGTAAGACAGGAAACGTTAACAAAGTTTCCGTTTATACATGTACCTTTCCTGGGCCAATTTATAAGAATCAATAGAAATTCCATAGATGTAACAATGTAATGATAAAAATGCAATGTATTGTTTATCGTTTTAGGCACTCCAGGATGTTTAGCTAATGCTTCCATTATATTGGATCAGGCACACACACTGTTTGATGTCATAGCTACAAGATCTAGGTAAAGAACAAGTAGCCCTTACTACTCATTGTAATGCATCTTAAGGACGTTCGCGACCAAAACTTCCCACGTACAGATTTTTTTAAACTTTGACTGCAAGTAGAAAGCGATAAGGTTAGGTTAAAAACGTAAACAAAATCGGGGGTCACCGAACTTGTTTTGAAGATAAGGCGTATCAAAGACCATAGCATTTCTAGGATTTCCAGTCACTCGGAAGCGATTCTGGCCGGATTCATTACTCTCAGCATAAATTCAAGTTGAAGAATCATATCTAAGTGATGTGTGTTTAACGCAGCATATATAGGACTATTTGATAGATCTTTGCTACTTATGTCATTAAATCAGGTAGAATTAGCCTTAAAAATTAATGCAACTTCTAAGTCACCGACACCTGTATCCATGTACTCTAGTTAACTCCTAAAGTTAACAACGCAAAATGACTACTTGACATAAAATGACTATTTGACATAATCGCACACTTTATGCATTTCCACTTATTACATCATGTAGCGGCGGTTAGCCCGAAAGCTAAGCTACTCTGACCACCGCAAGCTTCCAACAAAGCTATTAATTTCCTTTTTCCGCTTCTTCTTTGTTATTGTATTCTTACCTTACTATATATAATGTAAATATTTTATAAAAGTGTGAATAAATTGAATTGAATTGTACCAATTCGACCCTATTTGAATAGTATAAAAGAAATAATTAAAACTTCCCACGTACAGATTTTTTTTGTTTTTTTTTTAGTGTAATGGAAAGAATCAGAAAAGGAAGTGATCTGGGGGAAAAAAGTGGGGGTCACCGAGCATCCAACAAAAATATTCGCACACCAAGTTTATGCAAAGGTCAACAGCTCTATATTTTGTTGAGTTTCGACTCGGCGCGCGTGCTTGAAATACATGACGTGGTGCGCACGAGCCTAATGAATAGCGTGCGCACTAGAGATGCGCAGTAGCAATAGGCGCGAACGTCCTTAAGAACTACACAGACGCTGCACTGTGTGGGATGTAGAAACCACTTAACAGATTTTATAGCTTATGACTAATGTTGATACTGTTCAACCCTCACAGTGGCCAGTATTTTGTTCAAATTTAAACTTTCTATTCGTACAAGACAGCTTTAAAACATTCTTTCTTGGGTTTGGGCAGATCTGCACACCCTGGAGCCTTCCACTTGGCTCTGAAAAAGTTTGTCCAATTTACCTACTTTTAATAAATACAAAATTCAAAATTAGAAACCAAATGGATTTGAAAAAGTATCGAATGGTTTTCACTTGAATGAAATGTCCAAGATACTTCACACTTGGTTTGGTTTTGCATTACCACGCTATACAATTGCCTTGAAAAAACTCATGGCACTTTGTCATCTTATCGGAAGTAAAACAATACCATGTTCACGTTTCACGCCCCGCTTCACATCACGAGTCGCGTCATGTGACGCTTTACGTCGCGCTTGATGTCAGGCTTCACGTCAGACTTCACGTTAGTCCTCACTTCACGCTTAACGTCACGCTTCACGTCAGTTCACTGGTTTTTCTGGGTCCTTTGTTGTTAGCTAGGGTACGTGAAAATGCTTTGTTACAAATTTTAATTCATACATTGTTTCTTGGTTTTCTGTTTCAGTTACAATGGAGCTATCACAAAGTGTGTGACAGCTATTATTGTTTTACAACGAAAGTGCAAAGAATATCAAAATGAAGGTGACAAACAACAGCCTGCTAGATCCCAGACCTCTGTTGTTATGGGTCCCCCTCCTCCTCAGGTCCGTGCTATTCAAGGGCCTGGAACTGGGATTTCCTCGCGGTCCTCTTCAAGTGAAACTGAACCAGAGGTCTGTGAAGTCTAAAAAATGTTTTATTTAGTTACAGTGAAAACATTTTCAGTACAAATACATGTACCTACCGTGTACAGTATAGTTAAGTTGCAGATACATTTAGGCATAATTATTGTGTAAATGAAATCGTCTCTCGCCCGCTGTCGTTTTCTGCCCCAATTGCTCTTATGTGGATTAACCCGAACAGACAAACACAACACAATACAACCCTTGAAACCAATCAGAACTCAAATTAAAATCCTGCAACCTGTGCTAACGTTTTCTTTGGTACTGAAATTGTTAACATTCGTGTGCAGTCATCTTTGCAGAATTCTTCGGGGAAGTGTGAAGAAGGTTCAGAAGAAAACAGTAGTGTTCATGAGATCAACACAGTTCAAATGGAAAGTAATCCCCATGCATTAGTCCTGTCCACGTTTGAAACCATATGGAATGCAGTTAACCAGTTCAGGTTGTTATAAACTTCTGTTGTGTCCTCTGAAGTCCAACATTATGTTAAGCTTGTATACTGATATGTGGCTGTTTAAACTCTGTCCTTAAAATAATCGTCTCTATTAGATAGATGTTAGATTAAGAGTATCCGTTGTAAGAAAAGAAGCAGTTAATAAAAGTAGCCAAACATTTCAGCACATTTTCTGAAAAGGTCGTCGTTCCTATATTGCGCATGGCTGTTGTGTGTTCAGGCCAGTCTGTTTCAAAACTGACAGAACTCGTCGCAGTGCGCCTGCATAAGTGAAGCAAATAGCTCTAACGTGTCAGCTCCGTAAACTGTTTTTTAGATAAAACAATACTTAGCTTCTCACTGCAGTCTTGTATCTCGTTAGTGCCCAGATCTTCTGTGGTGTGGGTTTTCCTCATCCTGTATCACTCGACTTTCTTGAAGACTTGGCCAAACCGACCAGAGAAGAAGCCATACAGTTTCTAAGTCGACTCAGTTCATGCTTGGCATTTGTGGTTTCTGCCATACAAGGGTAAGGTTATTTAAAGCACTACAGTCCTGAACTCAAAACACGTCTTAAATGAACGATTCATGAACATTCCTGTCTGGAAAGCCGTTAAGTTCATGAGGACAATTTCCGCAAGCTGACATTTCCTTAGTTTGCTTCATTCGTGTTATACAACATCGAGAAGAAAGGAAGGACTTGGTGGCCTGCACGCGAGCGAAACACAATCATTATTGTCGCCCAGTTATTGTAATAGAGAAATGTCTGACCTTTGTTTTCCGTTTATCTTGTTCTCAAGTGTTCTTCAAGAACCAAAGGGAAGTGAGACTGGGAATTTTCAATTGTTTGAAACTCTTTTACAAGCTGTAGCTCAGTTCTTCCAGCAGGTAAGACTAGACAAGTAGTCTGTGCTATACAGAGGAATAGGAAGTGTTTACGCTGTTCTACGCATTCCTTTGTGTATTTCTAACCTTGTTTATTGCTCCTAATGCAAAGTGAACCTCAGGCCTAACATTTACCAGCTCTTTAAACTAACATATAACACAACTGTTGCGGGTAATTTTGAGTCTTTCTCATTCTAGCTGTCTAGTTCAGCATTTCACACTCTGATCCCCTATTATTAAAAACTGGATTATTTGATAATGCATTTTGAGAGTTATGATTGTCTTTCTCATCATGGGTTATGCCGAACCATTGTGCCATGATGTACAAATATGGTAAGCGCACGCTTGAAGTTTTCGGCGTTTTTATTTTTATAGTAGTCTAGTTTTCTATATTTTAGGGGCGTTTTTAATAAAACAATTATTCCACTCGCCCTTGTTGAACGAGAGATGATTAACCGAACTCGACGCTCGGCGTCTCGTTGTCTATCTACCGTCTCATATCTAACGTGCGCTTGTGGAATAATTGTTAAATGTGAGTCGTATTTTTCTCTCACCAAGTACCTTGCAGTTTTATTTATACATTGTGGCCACTAATCGCACAGTGTATGTCCGCGATAAAGCTCTTTTTCGAGACAGTTCAAACCTTGTTTACTCTGACTGTAATATTTGTTTCCATGTAGATTCTATCCATGAACACACGCGTCACAGTGGCTGATCTGTTCAGATTTGCCAGGGATTCAAATGCAAGGTGAGCTGCTGTCGAAACACATTTACCACTGTGCGTCCCACAATTTATTGTCTACTATTTAATCAAACACACACAATTTTTGTTACGATCAGTTCTCCTTCTCTCTTCACTGGAAACAATTATGAAACCATAAAAAATACCGTCGTTGTAGATTGTTCGTTTGTTTGTTTGTTTATTTCTTTGTTTTTGTTTGTTTTTTCTTTTCATTTGTTGTTTGGATGAGTTATCAGAAAGTTTGAGTCGTTAGCTATATTTTACCAACTTTCCATACTCACTCAGACCACAGACTGCATAGAGGTGTAGGATTTGTTTTGGCTTTGACTGAAACACTGAAGATGATTCCATTTGTTATCTTGTTAGAATGGGCCTTATTCAGGGGTGCTCACAGTTGGACCGTGCCTTGGCCACCTTACAGCAATGTTCCACCTGGGTAGTATCCTCAGATTAGTAGATATTCGTTATTTCACACTTTCGGAGCACACTTTTGGAGACGGCCTGTACTTCCTTTAATTATGATGATGGTAGGAAAGAAACATCCGAGCGAAAATTACAACCGTATTTTAAACAATGGGATGGTTGTTGATCTTGAATGATTAAGACGAAATCCGATAGAAGATGGAGCAATTTCAGGTTTTAGTGGACAAAAATCTGTACCAGAGTAATTTTAAATATTTTACAGTCATTTTTACATTTTTTTAAAGCTAAATACATAAATAATTGCCTGAAATAACACCGAAAAATAATTTCCCACGGGAACGAGAGAAAATAAATTTCAAAGTTCAGTGATTTTGTGGAAACACAGGCAAAATTCCATCATCAGTTTCATTTCACCAAAACTTTTAAGCGTTTCATACGAAGTTCAACATTCGTTTTCGACGTTTGGTGTTGCTAGAAATGAATTGTTTTGAGAAGATAATTAAAAGAGCCCTACAGAAGTTTGCAATACAATGTAAATAATCTTGGTACAAGATTTTTGTCCACTTGTTACTCCAACGTCTGGCGGATTCCGTCTTAATTCGTATCTCTTGGGTTTCGTTTCTCGACGCCATCTTAAGTACGTGGTGACATTTTAGCTCTTGACCAATGGAAAACTGTGTCTTTTATCGTACTGGTGATACGATCCGAGAAATGAACAATAACAAAATTATTCCACCTCCTTGTTTATTTATGTCCTTGGTAAGTTTATTTATTTTTTTTCATTTCCGTTTTTTTTTTTTTTTTTTGTGTCGTTCCTTGAGTATACTTTCCAAGATGAACTGGACTCTTCTTTTGTAAAACGGAAAAGAAAAGAACAATGCTGTTATTCATCACAATGAGTGGTTCCTGTTTTTGTACTTCAAAGTTTCTATGAAAACTCTTTTGTCGAATGATTATTCCATTTGTAACATACCGGTAACATTATTTTTGTAGGAAAAATCGTTTGTGATAAACTATCGAAATCATTCTAAAGTGTTACGTTGATGTAATGAAGAAGTTATATTTAAAAAGAGATATATTGATTGCAAATAAAAAAATTGTTCATTAAAGCTGCCTTTTGTCATTAGACTCCTTGGATTTAGTGGGGTTTTTTATCCCGACTGAAAGTTTTCTAACGAAGTCTTGTGACGTCATGAGGTCTCTGACAATTACCGTCGTTTGCTAAAAGTGAGGATAACAAGAGAAAAATAAATGCCAGTGCTCTCTTCCCTGCTATGCGAGATTTGGTGCTGGACGTATGTCGGATCACTTACGTCGTAGCCAATATTTCTGCTAAAGTAAAAATTTTAAATCGTTGTATGGCCATAATTGCGGCAGCTGGGAACGAAATTAAGAGATTTTCGACGGAAAGTGTTATTTTAGGGATAGATTGGAAGTTGGAAAATATTCTAGAATTTCGACGGAGAGACTGTCGAAATAACGGCATAAATTTGTACTGGCCCTTTGGTTTTTATCAAGTCCTTGCATGTTGTGGATAACAAATCATGTGTAGAATTAGATTGTTTTTCATTTTGCTTCGATAACAGAAATTGTTTGACTGTTATGAACGCAGCGGCCAAAGTTATCAAGCGAAAGTTTGATCATGTCACACCATTAGTTATTGAGCTTTTCGACAAGCCTATTTTTAGTGCAGAGTGCACTATTGGGATGGTTTGGGGGTTGACGCCGCTAACGCACTATGTAAATAAGGCATTATAACATAACTAAAGCAAAGCGCGCGCTCTGATTGGCTATTTCAGCATCTACTATTTGCCCATGGGTGTATGCTGCTGACGTAATCAATAACTAAAGCAGAGCGCGCGCTTTGTGATGTAGCTCAATTTGTTGCGGACAACATTTTGACCGCTGTGATGACACTTCTCGTTGTCGACAAGAGTACAGACGACGCTAAACCACATTCGATTTGTTTTTTACCACAATATCAAAGAAAACGAAATTGTCTTGACAAGTGAAACTTGAAAGTGCACGCGCTGCATTATGCAAATGAGCTGCTTGTACGCGTCAGACTTTCCTTTCAAAAACTTTTACAAACTCGCTTAATATGCAGAAACAATACGAAAAAAAATGTTTGGGAAACGAGTAATGACACGTCCTCGTTGTCGGTAAGAGTACAGACCACGATAAACCACATTTCGATTTGTTTTTTACCACAATATCAACGTCAAAGAAAATGTTATTTTCAGAGCGCGAGCTGAAAAAGGCATTGCGTGACACATTGACGCGAGCAGCGTGGTATGGACTCTAAAAGACTTCTGTTGACATCTGTCTTAATGTTATGTTATAAAACAAATGGTAAACGCCATAGCGTGTACTATTGAGTTATGGTACACTTGGGAGGTTTGCTAAGCACTCAAGAAGCTAGAGTCGCACTCGGCTATCGCCTCGTGAGACTCTTACGCTTCTTTCGTGCTTAGCAACCTCCCGCGTGTACCATAACTCAATAGTACACGCTATGGCGTTTACCATTTGTTAAATAAGGTGTAAACTTTAATGTTTGTTTAATTAATTAATTTCAATTAATTAATTATCCTTGTTTTGAGCGGGTGGGGTAGGTACCTTTGATTGCTACGTAAAACGTACCATACTTACATAAGTTTTGTCGTAACATCAGAAAACTATATATGGTTCCAATATTCTCTTGTTATCCTTGTGGTACTATTCTCTTAAGAACAAAAGCGATTTACACGAAGCGCATGCGCAGATGCGCAGATTGATTAGCGTTAGTGTTAACTACATGTTGGGTCGATGCATTTCATACACAATTATACACAAACGTTTAGTGCTTTTCCTTGCGGTTGAACACAGTATGTAAGACGCATGCGCTCTAGCATTGTCAGCATGATACAATCCGTTTTCGAGTTCAGATTCACGCGTGCGATACCACACTCTCGTCTTAACGGCCAATAGCAGTCATATTTCGGGTAATATCAGTTCCCCCTTTTAGTGCAAAGAACGCTTTTGTGACAACACTTCCGAGTTAACGGCATCAAATATTACTGTAGACACTGTGGCACTCATGCACGGAAACCGCAAATAAATTTAGTCAGTCTTTGAGGGGGCGCATTCACCTATGTAGGATATCGGTCAAGTTGAACCGCTTCTCGGTTGTATAAATCGATATCGTTGTGTATTTTGAACTGGCTTACTGTTAACACCATCGGTGGCAACCTAATAAGATCGTGCTATTCCGAGACACGACGTGACTATTTGATAATTAAATTAGTAATTGTTTATCGTATATTAAAGACTTATGCGCTCGTGGGTTCAAATCCCATCTGGGACTCGGATTTTTTCCGACCTCTCCATAAATTCAATAATTGTTTATCAATGATATGAAAATTTGCCTCTTGATTGAAACAAAATCATTCCTCTTCCAATTTTTTCATAAGTAAATAACATTATTTCATTTTTCTCAGGAAAAAAGCCAGCATATCTTCTTTGTATGTTTTTGAGAAAACAAGGGTATCATGTTACAAACTTTGCGAGAAAAACAAAAGTATCAAGTTACAAACGTTGGCGTTGAAAAACTAAAAGTATCACGTTTGCTAGTTCAACGTATTAATGAATTTAGAATGAACGAAATTCCACGTAAAACACCACAGTAAAATTTAAAACCGTCTTGACAAACAGTAATTGTAAGTTATTTTTGGGCCTTAAACTAACAAGTTACATACAGGCAGCTGATGACTCAAAACGTACTGACAGTCCTGCATAACACTCTGCACTATCTGAGATTGTCTCACTAGTTTAACTTTTTTACTTTTTTGATTTTTCGTTTTTTATATTGCTGTATTTTTAGTTCTTATTGTACAGATATTAATCTATTGGACACTGTAAAGCGCATTTGGGCGTGGGGAAAATGCGCTTTTAAAATTTCTTAAATAACTAATTAATGAAACGGCAAATAAAAAAATGAAAAGAATTAATTGATTGATTTATTGATTGATTGATTGATTAATCAATAAATCAGACAATTAATTAATTAATTAAAGCAGTTATGAAACTAAAGCCTGAAAAAAAATTCAGGCGTGAACAGGTTTCGAATCCATGACTCCTGCGATACTGGTTCAGTGCTCTACCAACTCAACTGTCAAGCCAACTGGGAACTGGTCACATCGTGAGTTCGTATTATACCCGTAGAAGGCAGGTGAAGAATACTAAACAATTATTGGATGAAGTTGAGCATGATATCATGAATTATCAAAACCGGGGTCTGTGTTATCTGCCTCAGCCTTCGGCTTCGGCAGATAACACAGATATTTGAACTGTGGAGAATTATATGAAGACGTAATGTGGTTGAACATCGCAGTTATGCACACAACTTAAGGCCCGTTTACACAGGCGATTTTTGTCGCGGCAACTCGATGCAATTTTTGTCGCGCTAAAGTTGCATCCAAGTTTTGAACTGTTCGAAACCCCTGCGATATCGTGGCGAAAAATCGCACTGAAAATCGCACTTGGTTTACACATGCGTTTTGGAGCCGCAACTTTAGCGCGACAAAAATTGCATCTAGTTACCGCGATAAAAATCACCTGTGTAAACGGGCGTTATAAAAGCCAGCACAACTGAGAATAAGACACGGTGTGCATTTTAAAATGTGGTGATAAATTTCAACTTCACAAAGAGTTTTTAGATCTACGTTATCATGAGGAACTTTAAGAGTCAACTTCTTAAAAACTATTCACGACAAATTCCATTTGAAAGGCCTTTGCCATTTTTAGAAGAAGATCAAAATTCCGTGAATACAACAGTGTGTGTTTTGTCTGAGATTTGTTTTATTGATATTATTGTATGCTCTGTTGTTTGACGCGCAGAAATCTCAATGAAATATTCTGTTGCCTTGAAATTTGAAGTGAAGAATTAGTAGATGACGCCAAACAGTCCCCTCCCAACCTGGGGCTTTTTTTTTTTTTTTTTTTTTTTTTGGGGGGGGGGGGTCAACTGTAAACTGGTCAACTGTAAGTGTTTCCAACCCCTTTTAATCCTAACAATTCCCTTTTACAGTGGAGCCCCGCTATAACGAAGTGCCACGGTACCGAAAAAAATGTTCGTAATAGCGGGGTCTTCGTTACAGCGAAGATCCTGTTACAACGAATTATCTGGTTAACAACAAAAATGTTCGTTATAGCGGGGTCTTCGTTATAGCGAAGACCCCGCTATAACGTATTATCTGGTTAACAGCAAAAATATTCGTTATAGCGGGGTAACCAAGCTGAACCAAGCTGAACAATGGGTTATACACCACGCAAAATAGTCTACAGACTAGCGCGTGAACAGCTACATCTAAATAAAGCAAAGCTTTGAAGGTCAAAGTTTCCCTATCTTGAGCAATGGGAGTCGTGTTTGGTCTAGCAACCATTCGTATCACGCCGTTTTTACGGACTGCGAGCGACAGGAAAAAATATTCGTTTTAGCGGGGTAAATTGTGCGTTGGGACCGTCAAAATCTATTCGTTATAGTGGGGTTTGTTTCCACATATTTTACTGTAATTCTGTCGGGCTTTCATATGTTTATTATAACGGGGTCTTCGTTATAGACGGGTGCCACTGTAATATTACTGCTAATAATATACATGAAAAAATTACTCGATTCTGATGAGCAGTGCAGTTCAAGCGTAACACCAGTGCAAAAAGTGTAACACCGGTGCAAAAAGTGTAACACCGGTGCAAAAAGTGTAACACCAGTGCAAATTACACATCGTAACTCTAGATTATGATTTGCAGAAAGACAATGAGAAATTTTGTAGGCCAATGCTATCATATAAAGCAATGACAAAAATTTTGTACGGAAACTTTGAAAAAAAGTTTTCTCGAATGCGAAATAAACGGCTTCAAGAAACATCTTCCGGCACTTTTTCCGCGCGAATTTTTCATGTTTGTTTCCTTACATGTATTATTTATAATTTAAATAGTTTAGTATTTAATGTATTCATGTCATTGTAATAGGGTCTGAAAAACCTCTTGAGGATGATTCTATTATATATATAAAGTGATTTGATTTGATTTGATTATTAATAAGTAATCATACGTTTTTTTCTCGTTCAATTTGGAATTAATTTGCACTTGTGAGTTTTTCAAAAAGCTCACTCGCGCAAATTAATTCCAAATTGAACTCGAAACCATATGATTACCTATACAAATTTCACTCCTATTCATGTGTACCCCCGTCTTAAAACCAGACTTTCGATTTTT
>JAHPZR010001893.1:0-5000 GCA_019787425.1 Platygyra sinensis
CATAACCTTTCTCACCATCCAATCTTTAACACAACATTTCACACTGTAACAAATAGATATTAAAAAATTAATAAAGTTTATCACTAAATCCTATACCAACTTATAATTTTCAAATGATTCACAGTGATAATCATAATCATTATCATCATCATCATCATCATCATCATCATCATCATCATCATCATCATCATCATCATCATCATCACACTATCATTATTGTTATAATAATCTAAAAACATACTTATTAACTCCAACTTATACATTCATTGCAACACATGAACATAATTATTAAAAACTTTTATTAAACACTAAATTATTAATCACTTACTCCCAAGCCTTCTCTCAAAACTTTCTTCAATTCAACAAAACAGATTATACATAACTATAACAGAAACATATTAACAAATTAATAAGGTTTATCACAATGACCTATACCAACTTATAATTTTCAAATCATTAACAGTATTCATCATCATCATCATCATCATCATCCATCATCATCATCATCATCATCATTCAGTTACAACAATCTAAAAAACTTACTGAAGCCAACGTATATATACATTGGAACACGGGGAGCTAATTATCTGGCTCCCCGTGCTCCACCGGACCTCTTCTTGTTTCACAGGGTCTATGGAAAACAAAAATAATATTTCATCAAAAGAACTCAAAGACAATAAATAACCCTTAAAATTATTATCATTCACTATTGTAGAAAAAACATAAACAATACAAACAGAAACACTTCACTTACCCGACACATCCAACTTCTTGGATGGCTTGCGTAAGCTGCTCTTCTTCAAGTTTAACAACTTGAAGAAGAGCAGCTACAGCAACGATCAAATGAAAAAATGGCATCTATAGGATACAAAATACAAAAATAAATTAATTTTAGTTTGAAACACACAAATGTATTCAAAACTACAAAATTATAAATCAGTTTGTGTCTAATTATGATATAATTAATTCCATTTCATAACAAATTCTATCCTCTTCTACAAAACAAAAAGTTAATTCTTTGTATTGAACATTTTTAAAAATGTAGTATCTTTTCCTTACCACCCAAATTTTACAATGTAACTCAAGTAATATTTTTTGACAGCTTAATTTGCTTTCATTGACAACCGAAATTAAATCACATTAACACTATTCATTTCTTTCCTACAAAATACAACAATGCAGGTAACCTAATACTAACCCTAACCCTAACCCAAATCAAAAAGGCAAGAAATACACAGCACAGCAAACCAACAAATAGGAATTAAAATAATAATTCCATAACACAAACAACACAAACATTTCATTGTTCTGTACTTATGCAAAGATAAAACCTTTAATTTACAACTAATCTTTCATGTTGCCTTCCTACACCAATTCAGCTGCAACTGTGTATTGTCACGCTATGCAAATTTTTTCAAAGTCTCTGTTCAAGTTGTGTTAGCGCCGAACTTGCATTAATGACAGTTATTACTAAATTGCCACTGTGGGAAAAATTACTTTCA
The DNA here is from genome assembly GCA_019787425.1 of Platygyra sinensis. Taxonomy (NCBI): domain Eukaryota; kingdom Metazoa; phylum Cnidaria; class Anthozoa; order Scleractinia; family Merulinidae; genus Platygyra; species Platygyra sinensis. The sequence goes on from JAHPZR010001893.1 coordinate 1,503, forward strand.
TCTTTACTGTACTTGCGCTAACTCTAAACCTCCCAATATATAAACCTAACCCATGTCCGACCGCTCTCATGTCGCTTCACCACCGCACCGGAATCGCAGAGATGATGCGTTCCAATTCACCTCGAACCTCAATTACTCTAAAGTATCTCGTTACTTACATTAATGACCATTAAAAAAATCACCTTTACAATAAAACAATTCCGAACACAGCATCTTTACATTATTATTACAATCAAACTATTAAAAAGAGCCGATCCACAAAAATCCTCACGTGCGCACAATTTCCGAAATGAAAGATTCTTGCCAACCTGCTGCCCCTATTTATCACCTTAATTTAACACATTTGTAGTTGCAATGAAACAATTTGAATAGCTTTAAGTCTACAAAAAGGCTTTCATTACTATTTGCCTCTAAACCTCCCCGTATATAAACCTATAACCCCTTGTTCGAACGATCTCATGTCCATTAATTGACAACTCACTTGCGACACCACTGCACCGACATCACACAGATCATAAGTTACAAGTTACCTCGAACCTGATTTTTTTTTTCAAGTCTCTCTTCACTTGCATCAGTGAAGATTGACAAAATCACCTTTACAATTACACAGATGCGAACGCAGTCTCTACATTATTATTACAACCAAATTATTGCAAAGACCTGATCCATAAAAATCCTTACGTGCGCACATTTTTCCCAAGTGAAAGATTCTTGGCAACATCTGGCCGCTATTTATAACCTTAATATAACACATTTGTAGTTGAAATGAAACAATTTGAATACCTTTGCGTCTACAGAAAACCTTCCATGACTATTTACGATCATAATATATAAAGTACTTACAAAAACGTTCAAAGAAACTCCTCTTCTAAACAAAATCCACAAACAACACACAAACACCCACCACGAAGATCAAATAGATTCATGGGATTACAAATGTCACCGTGGGGGTAAAATTAATTGACAATGGACTTCATTGTTAATAATTATTAATTAATGTTATAACTAACTTATTGTTAACTTGTTAGCTATCAACATCGTTCATAACAAGGGCTTCTTTAACATTGTCCACTTTCCACCAAAACGTTAACTAATGAATAACCCAAAACTCCAAACTGGATCTTAAAAAGTCCGACTTCCAAGCTACAAAAACAGCTAGATGATGCACCATCTCTTATAGAGTACACTTACAGAGTAAACACAACTAAGCGGCTAAACGGCTACTCAATCACTGCATAATACTTCACCACGATATTAGAGCATTATTAAAGAAGAATAAAGGTTATTGATAACTGCGTAACACAGTAGCTGACCGACCACTTTCTTCGAAGGATGAAAGAGATCAAGCCTCCTATTATTTTCAAACGGACACAGTAAGTACAACTCTTCACTACTATGTAACTGCCTAACCTCATAAGTTGACTTGGATGAAAATACATGTAGCAACAATCCAGCTTTTTCAACAATATAACTGTAAGTTGCAAATTATTCAACACCTACTCCGCACTAAAGAACAATAAAGCTTTGCGCTTGGCTTTCAACCATAATAGTGCAACCAGAAATATTATAAAAAAATATAGTTGGTCAACATCAATACAACAACAAAAATGAAGTTGAAACCAACACAATAACAAAAACTGCAACTTCTTATTAATGTCTTGCAATATCAGAATACAGTAATTAAGTAAAAACCTAAATTCTCCCTCGGATTTTTAAATTTTTCTGTAATCTCTGGAGTAAAAATTAAATTGCAAATTCTTGAATACCTCTATTACTAAACCAAAAAAATCGGAACACTTAGAAAGTATTCAAAATTAAATGGCTTGACCATAACACAAACAACACAAAAGCACTCCTCAAACACAAATCATCTTGACTGATACTAATAGTAGTAATCCTGCACAGGAGTACTCATCACTATCTAACAATAAATCCAATTATCCTATATTAACTAATGACGTAAGACAACCAACAAGAATAAAACTGGTCTCAAGTAAACTTCTAAATAGGAAAATTCCACTAAGAAACCACAAAATTACATGGTTTTTTCCATAACACAAACAGGAAAAACCCACTCCTCAAAGAAGAAATCATCAACTAATACTAATCCTTCCTAGTAAAGCTGAAAAAGGCTACTAATTACTCTTCAAGGGTTTTAATTTTTCTGCAATCTCTGCAGTAAAAATTAAATTGCAAATTCTTGAATACCTCTGTTACTAAACCAAAAAAAAATGGAACACTTAGAAAGTATTCAAAATTAGATGGCTTGACCATAACACAAACAACAGAAAAGCACTCCCTAAAAAGAAATTATCTTGACTCATACTATATAGTAGTAAGCCTCCACAGGAGTACTCATCACTATCTAAGGGTAAATCCAATTATCCTATATTAACTAATGACTTAAGAAAAGCAACAAGAATAAAACTGGTCTCAAGTAAACCTCTAAATAGGTCAATTCCACTAAGAAACCACAAAATTACATACTTTTTCCATAACACAAACAGTGAAAAACCACTCCTCAAATAAGAAATCATCAACTGATACTAATCCTTCCTAGTAAAGCTGAAAAAGGCTACTCATTACTCTTCAAGGGTAAATCTATATCATGCATTAACAAATAAATTAAGAAAAACATCGCAGGTGCCACTACAATTGCACTAAAACTCTAACTAGGGAAAATCCACTAAAAAAGAACCCACAAAATCATATGGCTTTAACATAACACAAACAGAAAAAAACCACTCCTAGCAGAAAACGTAATCAACTGATACTAATGGTAGTAACCCTGCACAAAAATACTCATCACACTCCAATGGTAATTCCATTTCCTCCAATAACTAAAGAATTAAGAGAACCAACAGGGGTGCTAGAAGTCTTACAATAACCCTCCAACTAGGAAAAATCCACTCAAAAAATACACACAGTAATATAGCTTTACCATAACACAAACAAGTCAAAACCACTTCTGGAAGAAAATATCATAAACTAATACTAATAGTACTAACCCTACACAACAATACTCATCATTCTCCTAGGTTTAAATCCATATCTTCCAATAACTACAGACTTAACAGAACCAACAGGAGTACATTTTTCTACAAAAAGTTGAAATCATGTCCAAACACATATTCACAAACTGCATACCATATTTTTCAAGACCTGTCTCCAAAGACTAAACATTACTCTGGAATAAACTAAAACAATAAATTGTACTTGTTTACTATAGTTTTTAATAGAAAGCAAACCAATTAAATTATTGCATACTTTGAAATTGTAAAACTAGTTTATTAACTAATTCTACTATAAAGTTTTCTATGCACCATACCAGTAAAATCTGAGATGATTAAAGTAAACACCTTCATTAAAAAGTCTTTTCAAATTGTCATTATATCCCTCAAGCATGTCTACAGACATTTCATCTACTGCTTCTCAATAAACAATCTTCCTCACAGTACAAAATAGATCACAAAATGTTAAAACATTATATTCAAACAA
>JAHPZR010001893.1:10000-20602 GCA_019787425.1 Platygyra sinensis
ATATGGCCCTTCAACATCAAACCAGGTACTATCCAAACTACCAGTACTTAATACTTAATACTGCAAGCCTGAAAATTAAAATGCAGATAGGGCACTCAAGCTTTTGCTGTACTTCAGAGTGCATATACTCGTGTACACATATTTATCATTAATATATTGACAGTGCTGTGAGGCCACACCTGATCATGACTTTGAGGTGTTGTATAGTTTCAATATTTGGGTAGTTTAAGGTTTAGTAGCTATCAGTGGTCAATCAAAACTTCAGGCATGCTTACTGCGATATAGTCCAATGCATTCTTTTGCATTAATAAGTTACAGATTCTACACTAACTTGCTTTACCTTTTATCCGTGAGTTACAGTCTTCTTTTGTCACTACAGATAGAAAGATGGTGGCGAGAACTGCACGAAAGGCTCGAGAAATATTTCAAGGTGCAACTTCAAACACTTAAAGATTGTGGTAGTTATGACCCTACCAGTGAGACTGACAGGTTTGTTCAAAGTTAAATGAAAGATTGATGTGGGCTGAGTAACAGAGGCATTCTTTTTTATCAGTATTTCATAGCTCAAAGGAAGCAAAATATGATGTCAAATATCAATTCTGAGATAAAATAACTATTGAGAAATGAATTTAGGAATTCGAATGAATTTAATAATATATTTTACAATAGGCTCATTTTGGATGCATTTTAGCTGTATGCACCACCTTTATATTGTTCCTAAGTTCTCTTTGGAGTCAGCTAAATTCAAATCATAATGATAGATGTAGTAAGGACTGATCCTTTGTGCCTTTCATATTGCAATCTACAGAATGTTGTTGGCTTTCTTGATGATTCCTGTGATCCAGAAGCAATTGGATTCTTTTCGTCAAACTTTGTGGAACACCCACCGAATAAGAACCCAGAAAGACACTTTTCTTCCAGATGGGGTTCCTGAACATATCTATGAATTCCCTGAGAAATATGGTTTAGAGGATTGTGGTCAGTACTATTGCACCAGAATTGAATAGCACAAGCTGATAATTGCAAACCTTTTCCTTCTAACCGATCATGTATTCCATACTTTATGGTAACCACAATAATTACATGTCTACAGAATATTGAGTGTCCTGTTTGGGAGGGGTTCTGTAGTAGGTTAGGTAGAGTTCAAGTTCTTTTATAGTTAGTTTTACTAATTTGCTTTTACATCTTCAGACCAGCAATTTTAATTTTTAGAAATATCAACATATTACAAAGTAGCTAATACATTGCTCTAATTTTCAGGATGGCCCATTACAGAAGAGCAATTAGAGGATGTTGCAAAGTTTTCTGAAGTTTTAGAGACTGGCTCTGACTTCCTGGGAGAAGACATCAGAAAAGCATGTGAAGACATAATTCCTTTCCCTGAAAGGGTTGAGCCGACTGAATGCATGGAAGCCTTTGTGTTCTTAAAAAACAAGTTCCAAGCACCAACATAATTATGGAACTATTCATTTGGTTACCATAGATTGAAATTCATATGCCATAAAATTGCTATAAGTTTTATAATAACATTTCTATTAAAAGGACACCAACACAGCTCAACTCCTTTCAAGGCAACCTTAGTGACAGGACTAATGCATTAGTCATGGAATGGTAAAATTTCAACCCTTAACCAATTTAGTGTTTCTGTAGTTAAATGTGTCACAAAAAGAGAACTCTGATAAAAAGGTGGCACATGCTTAGAAGTGCTCTGAACATCAAGTCAAAAAGTTCATATATTTGGTTCATTGCAGTTATGAAAATCTTCCTTTGCCTTGTAAACATGGTTTGAAAAACTGAAGATTAGCATGTGGCATAATTAGCCCTATGCATGTAACACTAAAAGCAACTGTTTTTTCCTTAAATTTCCTTATGAAAAAGAACACAACTTAGGAACCCCAATAACAATGAACAAGAACCACAACCAACAACAATCCCTGAAGTAAAAACTTCTTTGAAATGTTCAAGCTAACTAACAAGCTGGAAGTACCTGAGTAACTTAACACAAGTAACTTAGCAATTGTGTCCATCACCACTGCCATAGTTCAAATAAAAATAATAACACTTATTATTATCATACATGTCCCTCAACTTCCCAACTTCTACAAACTATGTTGTCCCAGTTGATCACAATAATAATTGCACACATGTTCTTTAAAAAAAGTGCTGATGGCCTCTTTTGACAAGTTACCAGCTGTAAATAGGATTTCGTTGTCCTCATCATCCACAAGCTTCGCTGATGCTATTTCTGGATCGAAGAGCCTGTATCCACATCCTTGAATGTCTAATAGCATGAGCTCATGGTTTGACTTTTCATATGAATAGTGCGCTAGGCATTCAGCCTTTTCAGAAATGATTTTGTGCCCACAATAACAAAGCTTGCCATCATTGTTGATGTATTTGTCGAACTTTCCCTCCACGTATTCTTCCACGGTAACATACTCTTCACCTTTTTTTCCAAGATATATGTTACCATACTTTAGGGTAGGGCCAAATGATTCTTGCAAGTTGGCTTTCTCTATTTCTTGTCTTAACTGGTTGGCAAAGTTCTGGGCAAGGCAGTGCATTTGCACCACTTTTCTTGTGTGTGCCTCAACACTTTGCTTGGTTTCAGATATTACTTCCAAAGCATTTGTCGTGTACTCCTTAACGACCCAAGTGAAGGCAGACAGTTCCTTGTCGTTTGTGCGAGCCTTATATGCCCTTCGAAATGCTCCCTCACCAAGCAGATCTTTAGAGATATTGAATTCAACGGCTTTGGGAATAGTAGACCACCTCATTCTACTCAAGTCAAACTGATACAAATTAACAACCTCAGGGGACTCGACTACCTTTCCCAGTTTCAGCATTTGCGAAACGGAAATACTTTTTGGAGGTACAGGCTTATGCATAACTGCTTTCTTAGGACTGGGAACAGAGAATGCTCTTCGCTTGACTTCTGTGTAGGACACACTGCTTTCATATTGCCTCTTTCTGGTGCTTCGCTCTTCCACCTGGGAAGAAATCGAGCTATCCTCCACATTTAACCAGGAAGCACGTGCACACGAACGATCACTGATAAACCTTACATATATGAGTTTCAGGTCTGGGACTTGCTTGATATTACAGCAGGACGGCCCCTGCTCCCCCGCCAACACGTCACAGACTACATTACGCCCTGTTTGTGGTGCAAAGTGCTTTAAACAAGCGTCCTTAATCTTTTCAATCGTCAACTCGTCGTCGTCAAATCCTACTTTAACGAACTCTCTTGGTCCGATACGCGAGTATTTTTGCGCTTTACCTGTCACATCCGCGCTTAGCCTCTGCACGACAATCTCCTCTTTGTTCCTCCTGGGGTCCTTTGATTTACCCTGTTTTCCAGTTCTTTTCTCCTTCATGGCCTTTTTAAACTTCATCCATTTGTCCTGTTTATCCGCCATATTTGTTTAAGCACGACCGCAAGTGATTCTGGTCTATGGCAACGATAGGCCATGAAGATTTTTGAATCAATTTTATTTTCATTTATTTTTATTTTTATTTTATATTATCTTTTTTCTTTTGATCGAAACTTTTTAAATTAATTTTTTTAAATTAATTTCTTTTTTTAAATTTTTTTACTAATAAATTTTTTTAAAATTTCAAGTCGTTTTTTTAGAAATTTTACTATGGCAAAGGTAGGCCACCATACTACAGCAATCACATTTTATAAGTTTCAGCATTTTCACTTTACTAAATTTTCAAAAGCACATTTGAGATGAAAGCAATTCCTTGCATTAAAAACAATTATATCTATAAATGATGTAAGGCATTTGGCACAAACAACTGTACCTAATTGACCAACCAAAAGGCCCACATTCATTTTATAATTATATAAAAACTCATAAACCATTTGGGATGTTAGTAGAACAATCACTCAATAGATAAAATTTAAAAATTCTTCATTTATATGTTCTACTGATATCCCATGTAATTCACCACCCAAAAACAACAAATACTAAGGGCCACTAAGACCAACCAAAGTTTCATCCTAAAACAAATTATTATCCGTCTGTAATGAACATTACTATTACTACCATACTTCAACAGCAAACTATCAAAATTAACATAATGAAAATACAAAGAGTAGAACAGCACTATAACAATAATTCTTGGCATGTAAAGTACCTAAAAATCATTGGTACAAAAGTAGTAACAGTCATTAATGCAAGTGCGGCTGTAACACTAGTTAAACAGAGACCTGAAAAAAATTTCAGGCTCTAAGCGGTATTCGAAACCAGCACCTCTGCAATGCCAGTACAGTGCTCTCCCAACTGAGCTATCAGAGCCACATAACAGCAGTCATATATGCGTTAGCCCTTTACATGGGGAAATTTAGACTTCGCCCAAGTACAGTAAAGATGAAAGTAATTTGTCCCATAGTAGCAACTGAATGATAATGTTCATTAATGTAAGTGCGACCTAAAACACTTCTTGAACAGAGACCTGAAAAAAATTTCAGCCTCTGAGCGGGATTTTCAAACCAACACCTCTGCAATGCCGGTGCACTGCTCTCCCAACTAACCCATCAAAGCAACATGAGAACGGTCAAATATGGGTTAGCCCTTTTCATGGGGAAGTTTAGACTTGGCCCAAGTACAGTAAAGTTGACAATAATTTGTCCCATAGTAACAACTAAGTGATAAAGGTCATTAATGCAAATGTCACCATAACAACTTGAACAGAGACCTAAAAAAAATTCAGCCTCTGAGTGGGATTCCAACCCAAGAACTCTGTAATGCCACTGCACTACTCTCCCAACTGAGCTATCAAAGCCACATAAAAACAGTCAAATATGAATTAGCCCTTTACATGGGGAGCTTTAGACTTGGCCCATTAGTACAGTAAAGATGAAACTAATTTGTCCCATAGCAGCAACTAAATGATAACAATCATCAATGCAACTGCGGCCATAACACTACTTGAACAGAGACCTGAAAAAATTTCAGGCACTCACCACAATTCAAACCCACAACCCCTACAATGCCAATGCAGTGCTCTCCCAACTGAGCTAACAAAACCACATGAGAGCACTCATATATGGGTTACCCTTTACATTGCGGAAAAGTTTAGACTTGGCCCAAATACAGTAAAGTACAATAAACTACTATAATTATGACATTATTTATCACTTAGTACACTTTTGGCTTACAAGTGTTTATAATTATCTGTACAAATATATGTATTTCAACTTTAAGTTTCAAACTGTCAAGTATCCTCTATTGACCATAGTGTTTTAACATAATGTAATGCACAGCTTATGCTTCTTCAGTTCCTTTAAAATATAGATTTTACAAACACAAAACAATTAAACAAGTTTTTCCTATCTTTTATACTCTAATATAACATGGGTTTTTAACAAAACAGAATGCACACATGGTCTTATTGATATTTTAAGTATATCCAGTCGTTTCATACCCATGGACATTTCGTACCTAGACAATTCATACCCAGGCTCAGATGTTTCATACCCACTTTCAGTCAATTCATACCCAACCCTCTGGTCGATTCGTTCCAGACAAACTGTCACATAAAGTTTTTGCAATTTTTGAGTAAAACTTGTTAAAACGATTAAGATGCAGCACTCGCATGCACAAGGTCTATGTGTGATCTTATTTGTTATATTGTGGAGCTTTACTTATCAATAAAAGTGTCAGTGGCCCACTAGTTTCTTGACAGTAGCAGCTAATTATTATCAAGCACAAGATAGGTGTCATTTTTTCTCTTTTATTTTCAAAAGTATTGTATTAAAATATTGCAATGCCTACCCTGTGGCCTACCCTATGCCCTACCAGTGCTCAGACTTTTAAAACCATAAACACAACATTGGCAAGAGTCAAACCCTGACATAAACTTCCATCAATCGAACAGGGGCATCCCTAAAGTCACTGACATGATTTTTGATAGAGAACAAAACAAATCAAATCTTATCGCACTCAGGCTAAAACAATCTATTTGTATCTTTCCTTGGTTTCCTGGCATGTACCTTTCTCTGGTTCACATAATAGCTGTTTAAAATACCTTTCTGGACACCACAGAAAATTATATTTTACATCTTACATGCAAAAATCGGGTAATGTTTGTTTGATATCCCTATGTCCTTATGCTAACGGTATCGCATCTCACAGAATTCTCAAGTCCTCATGCCCCATGACTTAGAGATGAATGGCTCAAATTGCCTCTTTTGTGAGTCCCATGAAGCAGAGTCCACAAGTCCCCCAGTCCGCACATCCCTGATTCACAAATCCAGCATCACATACCCCATCCCATATTTAGTCACAGCCCATTGTTCACTTCTTATTTACACTAACACTCCACTAAATGTTCAAACTGACAGCCACTTAATTTTAAGGCTGAGTGCTGTAACATTAGCCTTGTTTTGTTCCATCTGACTTTGAAAATAATGTTAGTGACTTTTTAGTATACCCCTATTCCACTGATAGAAGTTTCTGCAGCATACTCAGTCGACTCTTACCAATGTTGTGTTAATATTTTACAAAATCTGACAACCGGTAAGCCAAAGAGTAGGCCATAAGGTAGGCCACAGGGTAGGCCATGCCCTACACCATGGCCTAGGCCATGTGGCCTACCCCACGTTTTGTCCACACCCTAAGAAAAGTCTGAGCCTGGGTAGGAATACTCTGGGTAACAAAAGTCCATGACTACAAAATAACTAGTAACCATATTTTAAAGGCTGTCAATAAACCACTTCAGATGTTGGTAGAACAACCACTTATACATAAATTTTACAAATTCTTCAATTAAATGTTCAACAAACATCCCAAGTGATTTATCCCCTATAAACAACAAAACTAAAGGCCACTAAGGGCACAGAAAGCCTCATCCCAAGCCAAATAATAAATTTGTAATAAATAGTACCATTAATACAAAACTTCAACAGCAAATAAACAAAATAAAAATATCAAAAACACAAACAATGAAACAGGCCCTATAAGGATTCTTACAATGTAAAGTAACTGAACATACTTCGTACGAAAGTAGATTTACTTGTTACACAGCCTCCCAAACTCTTGATCTAGCATAAATGGCATCTTTGCTACAACAATTATCATGTTTCACCACTTGGTTACAACATCTCTAAAATATATACAAACCTAACTACAAATCTTAATATCTTCAAATTATCCAAACAGTATATATTTTAAAAACAGATAGCAATAAAGAACTAACAGATACCAAAATACAAACCAGATCAGCGCCGTACCCAGAAAAATTTTTTGACTCAAACAATGTCTATGAATAACTTATGACTGAGGCAATCACTCCATGGTTAAATTCTCTTCCTAGGTATTAGGTACTATAAACAACAAAGCCCAAGAAATGACCGAGGCAACTAACTTGGTTGGCCTGTTACTAGCTACGGCCCTGCAGATTTACTTGCTCATGAGGACACCAAAGGAAATAAATGAACATATCTTCCTAATTTTCTTAAACTTTGAGAGCTTCGTAGCTACCTTTTGGATAAAACATCCAAAATAACAAACTTACAAAATAACTACAATACTAAAAAGCTGAGAAATATAAATGTAAAATCCATAATAACCCAAAAAATTGATGGATCTTACTTTTATATTTCTAAGCTTTTTAGTGTGTTGAATAGTGATTTATAATCAATTAGCTTTTTAGAATGTATTGCGTAAAATATTTACAATAAACAAAGATGATTTATCTGTTAAAATACAAATACTTTTAAAATTGTAAAGTTACAACAAAGAAATTAACTAGAAAACAATAATTTATAATGTTCCCTTCCCTTGAATCGAGTGTCAAATCCAATTTCGAGAAAAATTAATTTAAAACCTACTAGGGAGCTTTAGATTGGACTATGAGTACGAGATTGAGTAGGAGTACGACTTTCGAATTTCAAACCAGTGATATTTTCAGAACCCTCCCTCTACATGTTGGTTTTGGGCAGACAGAGTAGCTCATAGGATGAAATGGGTATGTGTTGTGATAATGTGAAGCCTCAAAACTAGAATTGAAAAGTCGTACTCATACTTAATCTCGTACTCCTACTCCAATCTAAAGCTCCCTACTAACGCGCTTACAACTTCTACATTTCTTACCTCGACTTGCAAATACTTTAGCATAGTCACACTTTACAGCGCTTATTGTAAATCTTTATACATTTAGGGAACAACTTCCTCTTCCAACAGTTATTTCCATTCGTAAATGAAAACATGACCTGCACCACTTTGCAAACTTTTCCAAACACACCAGCGATTTAACTGTACGTTGAAACCAACCTCACTTCGCACCCAGACTCTTCAAATTACAAATTCGCGCAGGAACTGGAACTAAGCTCCAAAAACTTTTCATACCTCAAAAGCCCTGGCTAAACAGCTCATGATAGTTAACAATTATTCACCGAAGTATAAGTAACTAGACACTGCGGGGAATAATTGTTTTAGTATATACCACACAAGCCAAAAGACTAATGCCGCAAATACTAACTTTAGTTGTGACAATAGACTGAAAAAAGCCATTTTGTTTTTCATGTGCTGCTCCTGGAGGTGAATAGTACTTAGCTAATCACCTCCCAGCTACCCAATGAGCGTGCAAAAAACCATTATTCACGTCTGTGATATTTTAAGTTTTTTTATGCATTTGTACCGTTAGTGATCATCAGTTTCGTCATAACATTGTCAAAGTAGTTGTAGATCCAAGAACCGATAGCACATTGAATCCCCAGAATACTTTCAAATTGTTATGATGAAATTCACTGTAAATAACAAGACAAATGCATTAAAAACTGAAATCAATTAGTTTTTAATGATAACAAATTGTTCAATTCTCCCTCTCGCTCGCTGAAGCGTTGCATGAATTTTAAATTTATGTGTCTATCCATTTATTGACAATACAAATGAGCCAATGTCAATGAGCGTCCATCAATTTCTGTAGTTATCCTAAAAATACTAATCGGTCATACTCCATGATAGTTGAAAGCGCGCTTCCCTTTGAACACCAACTATGATCCACTATCACTGACTATCATCAACTATCATTCAGTTTGAGCTAACCTTGTTCAAATTCTTCATCACAGTCGATGATACTTTTTCTCGTTTGACCACACCTATGATAGTTCATGATAGTTTTTCAGTCAGCAGTTTTCATAATCACTAATCATATGCCAGTCAGAAAACAAGCTGCTCCCCTCTTTCGCCGCAAAAAAATCATACTTTTGCTAAGTTAGGCTTACGTGATGCCATAAACTGTTCTCATTTTTACAACAAAAAAGCTTAGAACTCACTGCTCTCGTAACTTTTCTTCAAAGAATGCCACTGAACTATAATCAACTATCACGAACTTCTTTGACTCTTTGACCATTTAAACCATAGTTAGTGATAGTTGATCATACTTCGGAGAAAATAACCTATCATAGACTGTCATAAGCAGTTTGAACATGGATTAAAGCAATACAAACTGCTTCTTAAATATTTAGGTAGGAAATAAACCTTCTATAGTAAAGACACAGACATCAAGGCCTCTTTTTTTCAATTTTTAATTTAATAACTTACTATTTCGCACCTTTACATAACTTACCTAGTTTCGATCATTTCTTTTCCCTACTTTTTCTAAAAGCTTTATGGACTCTTTTTTACAACAAAATTAGCACTAACAGAACCTCGAAAATCATTAAACCAACAAAACCTATATAACAATCGCAATAACCATAATAATTATTTATTTTTACTACTTAAGGCACCTACGCAAAAGCAGATTTTGGTAGACCAATAAAAATTCTTCACTTGTTGAAAAGTGTGCCATGAATTCATACAAGTCTCCAACAAAAGCGATATCTAACATAACAAGAGCTCAAAACATCTTAAGGATGGTGCCTTCTAATTCAAAGGTATTTTTGCGCGCTTCACTGAATATCCGGGAACAACAAATCATAAAGAGTGCTTTTGAAATCCGAAAAGAAGATTAGGGGTTACCACCCATTTCTCGAAGATGATTAATCAGCAATTTTGTAAAAACCTTTAAAATGCAAAGCAATGTATCGCGTTTTTTTTTCCCAATTAAAGCTTAATTATCTCTGAAAAATGCGTAGTTACCTCCAATTTTCTTTTTCGATACAAAGAGCACTTGCTAAGTTCTACTTTCTCAGCATAGTTTTAAACCGCGCAAAAATATCCCTGTATGATAAGCGCCACCCATAGGAAATCCGAGTATCTCGAGATGCGCAGACCGTATGCGCAATAACAATAGTAGGCACCGTCCTTAAAGGAGATAGCGAATAACTCAACCTCACAAGGAATTCTCATCACAGCCAAGTGACAAAAATTCTCTTCCAACAAGAAAACATACCATATCGGAAACCAGAACGCTATAAAGAAGCTAACCATTAACCCCTTACATTAACCCAAACCCTAATCAGTATTTTCTGTGCTTAGGCCTATAATCAGTATTTACTTTCTGCACGCATCACAAAGTATCCAAGGGCGGTTTGAGATATGGAAACAAATCCTAACCATCTTTTAAATTCTTTAAGGGTAATGTTTTCTCGCAAAACGTTGTTGCTAAATATTAAGTAATGTTTTTTTGTGACCGCAAAAGAGTTAAAAA
>JAHPZR010001895.1:0-7500 GCA_019787425.1 Platygyra sinensis
TTCCACTAGCCTCCTCAAATGTTGTTGCTGGAAAGATAAAATTATCATGTTTGCTACGGTTCAACGTATTAATGAATGTAAAATGAACGAAATTCAACATAAAACACCACAGTAAAATTTAAAACCGTCTTGTCAATCTCAGTAGGTTTGTCACCAGTTTTGTGACTCGTTACAGATCGGGTATATTGAATGCTGGGCTACCCAACAAGATAGTGGACGTAGTACATGGAAAGAGGACACACTAAACATGCGCTCAAAACAATATTTTGTTCCACTTTACTCTTTACTGTGGCATCCATACTCAAGGTAGTCGGGAATTAATTCAGATCTTTTCATTTACACCTAGACAGTTTGATATGGTTCAGATATCAAATGATTGTATGTGCGTAACCTAAAAACTGTTTGTTGTCCTTACTGAGTGACCTACATGCCAAAATCCAGTCAACAATCTTTCTCAGCTGGCAAATTTTGCATGCAGCTAGCACTTAGTGACAACCCTGGCTCACGGTAAAGCTTTGTGTATATGTACTAATGGTGCAAGATTTTTGTCAGCTGCAAGTCCTTTATGATTTTTGTATTGTCCATTGTAGGCCACATGATGATGCGAGGGAACATGATGAACTTTCCAATGAGTCCACAACACCCTGCAAGGTTTGTCAGCCCTCAGCTTCACAACAGACGGTTTCAGGATCCAAGACAGAACTATTCAAGACAACAATATGACAACCGATTCTCCAATGATAATCGCTCATCCAGACAGCAGGAGAGGGGTGAACACCATCACCAATTTACTGATTTAGAGAGGAAAATTCACAGTATATTGAATACAGTAGAGAGTGGCCCAAGACAAGATGATCCTTATGCCGGTCTTATGACAAGAAGAGAGAAGGAATGGTTGATCAAGATTCAGCTACTTCAACTAACAAGCAATGAACCTGAACTAGATGATTATTACTTTCAAGTGAGTATCGTTACATTATTGCCATGAATTTAATCCCCAGTGTTTGAAAACAAAATGGTTGCAAGCAAAGAGCCTCAGGTGGTAAATTGTTTTTCATTCATTTGCAATTTTTCTTTCTTCTCTTTGTTTGTTTATTTGTTTTTTAATTTCTGTTCTAACAAATGAGGAAAGCACATTTTGTTTTTATTTCCATAAACCACTCAGAAGTTAACAAATAAAACTTTGATTTACATGATTATATACAATACATGTACATCATAATGCAGCAATAATCTTTATTTTATCATGAATTAAGAAGCGAGATTGCTAATATATTCAAGAAATAAAATTAATAATGAATGGTGGAAGTAAGTGTATTGGTATGTTAACTTTTTAATTTGCTTTTAGTTCTTATAATGATTGTTGGCACAATAAATATAGGATAACTGTCATTTTGGTTACAATTATAAGTATATAAATGTGTCAATTTTGTGTTCAGACTTACACCAGGAGAAAGGCTGCTAAGGAACGGGAAAAGCAAAGTGAAGGTGTACAGCACAGTGATAAAGATAGCAAGACTGGTAGAGAAACAACAAAGATGGCCTTGCCACAGTTTGAAAGAGAGAAGAAGAACTACACTCCAAGTAAGTGCCACTTGAAGTATAGCCACAACACATTGTGCCACAGTACAGTTAAATTACAGCCGTACTTCTGTATGTGATTGCGTTGATTAAATTGTATCTACAGCTGTATGTGTTTTTTGTGGAAACAAGTAATGACATACACACTTGTGTATGTCAGGGTTAAAAACAGTGGACATACATGTACAGTACCGCTCAAGAGTGCAGTAAACCTCTTGACTTGTCTCATTTTGCCTCTGATTCAAAATCAGTCCCAAACTTTCAACTGGTAATAGCCAAAAAAGCCAATGTCAAACAAAGCTTTCACACAATAATAGTTAATGATGTGTGACATCCTGAATAAGTGTTGTGTCTTCCACTCTAATGTCTCCAACTTTGTAAATCAACTTTTGATGCCTTTCGCAAAATCAAGTTTAACCCATTGACTCCTGAAACTTTTTACCAACTAGACGCATATTTTGCGTTCACTCGGGCTTTGAGTCGGAGATAAACATTGTTTTTGTTGCACGTACTTCGGTAAGGCGTTTTTCAGTGTAATAGCACTTTTCACGGTTAGTTTCTCTCATTTGCATTACAATGTAATCCAGCGTGGATGCGAGGCAATTTCAAAATAGCCCGAAATTGCCTCACATACATGCCAGATTTCATTGTAATGCAAATGAGCAGGGTTAACCGTGAAAAGGGCTATTATGGGTTTATCTTGTAACTGTTTTTGTCTCGGTATGCTGGAGATGCAGGGTTACTACTTATGTATACAGTAAGCGGAAAACATATTTGTTATGTAGTGTGAAGACATTTTTTTTTTCCGGGTTGGGTTAATTGCAAGCAAAATGGAGTGTTTATCGGAAGCAAACCTAAGCGCGGGGTGACCGGAAAGGGGGTCACAGAGTCTACTTGGGAAGTACTTTCCGGAGTGTTAAGTTACACGCCACTGATTAAATGTTCATTTCGGAACAAACATCGGCAAAACGAGTGAGCTCAACGCTTTCAAAAAGAATTCAAACGAACAATATTTGATCAATAGCCGAGGTTAAACTTCGTTTTCCTAAATATATTTTTAGCATTTACATAACAGTACAATGTAGATGACATGGGTATACACGAAAGAATACGTGCATAGACAAATTCTCTGACCTTTCTGCTTTTGTTCCTTAGACTTTTCAAACATCGTATTGGTATTCTGCTTGGTACACGATCGCGTCTACAGACACGATTTTAGTTTATGCTTCTCTCGATTAACATAAGATAATTTTGCTCAGTTGATATAGCATGTTCCTCGATGAAAGGTTCACTCATAAATGTTCGCTCATAAAGAGATCTCTCGTAAGGTTTGCGGACCAACCCGTTCCGAAAGCGCTCCTCATCTTTTAGTGTGAGTCTACCGCGAACGCTGTGTGCACATTTGGTATCCGTTTGAGCGTATTATACACAGTATTTGTGCTGATCTTCCACCGCATAAACTCTTCTCCGTCCGCCATTACACCATGCCATGTGCTCATCAGTAAAATCTTCGCGCATGCGTATTAATTAAAGAATTGCAAACTGTGGCTGAACGAAAAAAAAAACGAAGCCGAAATTTCAACTCGGGCGTTTCCTTTGGAAAGCCCGAGTAAAAATGCATTTTTTGGACATTTGGGTGGTTTTGAGGCAGGGTCTCGGCCAAATTAGCTTTAATCTGGTCGAAAATGCATTTGTAGCACGACAGCTAGCTCTTCTTGCCCCTAAAATCACGTTTTACAAACTTTGGGCCCGTGCATGCGCAGAAATCAAAATTTTGAGATAGTTTTGGACGAGAAGGTGGCCTACGTCTTTAGGCTTTTTGATTTTTGATGTTTTTTTTTCCCTTCGTTTTTCTCCTTTTCTTTTCTTTTTGCTGCAGGGATTGACCTTTCACTGGGCTTGCTTACAGTTAAAAAACTTCTAAGAAAGAGTCATCGAGGCGGCCAATTTTTACCGTGGAGCAGTTAGGTGTAGTGGCAGTAAATTTTGCTCTGAGTTTTTCACTCATCTTTTTGAGCATTTTTGTGCATATCTCGGGCTCCATTAAGCCAGTCACTCTGATCTAGGCATCATTGGAAAGATCTTTTCCTCCTCAGGGTTCTTGCTAAATTTTTTCATAGAAGGTAAAAAACCAGAAATAGCAGGTAACTTTGTTACCTGCTCTTCACGCCAGGGATGTGGGGGCCGTGTAGGCCCCCACCGGGGTCCAGGGGCAGTGCCCCAGTGGGGGTCCAGGGGGCGAAGCCCCCGGGAGCTACTGGGTTTTCTGTGATTCAAAGTGTCTTTTGACATGACTCGTGGCACCCTTTTTCATGAACCAACAAATTGTTGTTATAGTCAAAGTGATCATTTTTATTTATTAAATCAGTTATATTAATAGTACTCTTTCGATAAAATGTTTCAATCAATCTACATAAATTTTCTAATGCCAATAAACACTTTTTGGCATCTGAATGGGGAAATAGGTTTGTGGACAGCATTCTTAAGCACTGCACTTTTCTCCATTTATAAATTATCATTTCAACATGCAATCAATTTCCACTTTGTTAATGTTGCCAATAAACAAACCTTTTAGTGTCTGAAATGAAATTTAATAATTAAGTTTGATTAGTTATTTCGTATGATCATTTCTGTTGTAATTTTCAAATATCAATTTACCATATCCTAACAGCAACCCAACCTGAGAGTCTTACTCCTAACTATTGTCAAAGAAAATGTATCTCATGCGACTGTCTATATAGTAGATCAGTTGCTACGTCCCCAGCAATCCAATTATTTTCTTCATTTCTCAAGATTCTTCCTGAATCAAGAACTGTTTTATCTGGAAAAATATGCGTCTCATTAGTCATAGTCAGATGCATAGTCAGAGTCACTGTCAACATTGGAGTCATCATCTAGGCATAAATTAAGACTTTCAAGAACATCTTCAGATACTGCAGCCTCTGCTGCTGGTTCTTCGCTTACTGAGGTGGTATCCTCTGCCTCATCATCAGAATTGCTGACTACAACATCTTCCTGGTCACCAGTTTGCACCCGTAGAAAAAATAATTAGAAAAATGCCCATTAACAAATGAATCCAGTTAGTTCTAAAAGCCTTAAACAGTTAGCTTGATGCTAGTTGTAGCAAGTCATTTGTTCTATGTTAGTAAGAAAAATATCATTTTAAACTAAGTTAAGGAATTTTTAGTTTACCTGTGCATCAGAAGTTGTTACACTTGTAACATGCATAGCAGTGGAATGCTGCACTTTCGGTAACTTCCTTCGTGGGACCTGATTCCATCGTTTGACAGCTCTGTCAATGATCTGGCTTTCTTCCCTGGAGGAAACAGCAGGGCCATTGATTGACACATGCATTAACGCCTCAAGAACGTCATTTTTCATCCGGCTCCGTAGTCTTGTCTTCACCCTTCTTAATGCGCTCACTCCTCTCTCCGGCCAAGCATTTGAAACTGGCATTGTTATGCACACTTCAGCAATTCTGTAGAGCATGGGATAGACTTGGGTGTACGTTTCCTTCATAGTAATGAGGCGATGCAGTACCCATTCAGTTGGAGTTGTCGTTGTTGTTGCTGTCTTAAACTCATCTTTAGACTTCCACTCTACCAGCTCAAATTTGAAGTTGTTCCACTCAGCCTGAAGCTTCTCCTTATCGGTTTGTGTTACATAGTAATGGTCTCCCAGAATTTCAATTTCACTTGATCCATAACCTCTAAAGCTAGCATCCTCGGGGGGGTGGCACAGCTAATGGATCGAAAACAGAGAAGCTTGAAACGACAGGCAATGCCGCTTGGAACCTGTTGTCGATGTTCTGCTTTAGGGACTGCACATACTTGATGAGCAAGTTGGTAACTTCCCTGTACTGGTAAGGAGTTGGATTTACACCACACAAGGAGAGCCTACCATCTTCTGCAAGGTCTGCTTGCATCTGTGTAATTACAGTATCGGCCTCCACAATTCGATCTAAGGCACTCTGAGTTGCCTTTATGGCAGGTGTAATCCGTGCAAAATTGATAGTTCCCTTCTGGAAGGTCTTGCTAAGGGTGGTAAGAACAGGGAGGACTTGATTTAGAATATAAATCGCACCAATAAATTTGGGTGTTCTCATCTTCGATAACAAGCCTGCAGCAACGGCGTCTGCCTCAGAAAAATGCTGTAGTGTCTGCATAAGGGGCACAAAGTCAAGATACACTCCCTCAACTGAGCGATCTAGGGATAACCATCTGGTTCTACATGATTTCCGCACTTTTCTTAGCACCTTCTTCTTCGCTGCACCTGTGATTTGCGCAATAGATTTGTATGCCAGTTGAATCTTCAAGTACTTTGAGCTCTTCTTCGGTGAATTTTCAAAGAATTTCCACAATTGTCGTAGGATGGTTTCCACCACAGAAATATAATTTGCTTCATCATTGGCATCAACGCAGGACAGTGCCAGCCTATGGCAAACGCAATGGAATGAAATCATCTTCTTGTTTAAAGATCTGAGCTTCGCAGCTAACCCATTCCTCTTCCCTGTCATGACAGCAGCCCCATCAGTTGCTATGCTCATCATGTTCTGTAGTTGAAGTTTACTGTCATCGAGTTGTTTTGTCAGAACTTTAAGGAGCACATCTGCAGTAGCACCATCTGCCTCTGGGTCATTCAGGACATCCTCAATAAAGAGAAATTTGACTTCATGTCGTGAAGTTGAGGGATTAACATAGCTGACAAAAGCAACCATTTGTTCCACAACTGCAACATCAGTAGCATCATCAGCCAAAAGACCATAAATCCCTGCTTCTCGGACGTTTTCCAGGATCATCTCCTTGATTGTCATGCCAATGGTAAGAAATACTTCTCTCACTGAATATTCAGAACGATGCCTAAAATACTGGATATCATTTAGCCCTACTTGTTCGAGAAATTCAAGAAAGGGGATCAACTTCCGGTTAGAAATTTCGTGCTTTGCAAGAAAATAACAAGCTCTGAAAACATTAGACAGCACTTTGTCTCTCGAGTTCACCTGGTTTACATACTCTTGATGAAACACAGAAACCCGGCTAAGCATTTCAGCTGTTATGGCAGCATGATGCTGCTTGCTTGCAGCGTGTTCCTCCAGTGCCAGTTTCCGAAATCGCCTCGCTGGTTCACTACTATAAGTCTTTGCCTTGTTACGTAGATTTTGAGTAGCATGTTTCTTACACAGTATGCAGAACATTCCATGACTTTGTTCACTGAAGACCAACCAGTGAATGCCAGTCTGTTTGCAATATGTGAAGTCTGCAAATAGCCAGTTATGATTAAACTTGAACTTCAGTTGCTTCTGGCTTCTCAACTCTGAAGGTGAGAGATTCATGCACTTGTTTTGGCAATTGTAAGAGCTATGTAACGTGAGACCGGGAAAAAATGTTTTTAATGTCTCGAGCATCTCTTCAGCTGCCACAGGTTTTACATTATTACTAAACTGAGAGGTGCTGGGTGCATTAACAGGGGCAGAAACAATAGTAGGGCTTGATGCAAGATCAAAGGAGGAACTAGCCCGAGTTGCATTTTCTATAGTAGACAGACCAGACATAGCGACCGTGACGGTTGTGTTAGAAGTGAATGTATCAGTGGCAGTAGAAATAGAGGGCAAGTCATCTGTAGATGAAGAACAAATAATTCAAAGATGAAACCTCAAATGAAGTTTGCACCACACAGCGTAACGTAATCATTTTTCGTTTTCTTACTTACAGTTCTGGTGACTGTGGCACTGAATTATTATGCAACTTTTATCCCTTTTTTTCTCTCAAGATTATGTTACTTTTCTTCAACAAACTTAATACTAAAAACTACTTTGAAATACTACTAAGCTTTGACTGCAACAGGGAAAATACAAGTGCTCAAAACTCAGGAATCAGAAGACAACGCACGGGCAAGCATTTTGAAGTGTTAACTTGACGT
>JAHPZR010001895.1:12500-17662 GCA_019787425.1 Platygyra sinensis
ACATAGCCGCTCTCCTCCAAGTCCAAAGACTTGGAGAAGAGCGGCTATGGCCATAACCACGTGGAAAAATGGCATCTAAAGGTTAGAACATATATAAATAAATTAATTTTAGTTAGAAACATACAAACCTATTTAAATTGATACATTTTTACAGCCTTCTAAATCCAAAAACACAAAAATAATTACACAGCACAGCAAGCCAGTAAACATGAATTAAAATAGTAATTCAATAACACAAACCACACAAACATTTCATTGTTCTATACTTATCCAAAGATAAACCGTTTAATCTACAAACAAATTGGAAAGTTGCATTGGTACAATTCAGCTGCAACTGTGTATTGTGTCACGCTATAAGAATTTTTTTCAGGTGTCTGTTCAACTAGTATTACGCCCACACTTGCTTTACTGACCGCTAAAAAAATTCACCTTTGAAATTAAACAATTACAAACACAATCTTTACATTATTATTGAAATCAAACTATGGCAAACAGCCGATCCACAAAAATCCTTACGTACGCAAATTTTTCTGGACTGAAAAAATCATGGCAACGTGCTGCCGCTGTTTATTATGCATTTACATTATTAATGACAGTTATCACTCAATTGCTACTATGGAACAAATTACTTTCATCTTTACTGTACTTGGGCTGAGCCTAAAAGTCTACGTATAAAGGGCTAAGCCATGTCCGACCGGTCTCATGTCCCTTTCATAACTCACTTGGGACAGCACTACACCTTCATCGCAGAGGTCGTGGGTTCGAATTCACCTCGAACCTCCATTTTTCAGGTCTCTCCTCGGCGCAGTTGCATTAATGACCGTTAAAAAAATCACCTTTAGAATTAAACAATTGCAAATGCACAATCTTTACATTATTATTGCAATCAAACTATTGCAAACAGCCAATCCACATAAATCCTTACGTGGGCACATTTTTCCAAACTGAACAAATTCATCGCAAACTGTTGCCGCTGTTTACACCTAAATTTAACACATTTGTAGTTGAAATGAAACAATTTGAATAGCTTTACGTCCACAAAAAAGCATACATGACTATTTGCGATCATAATTTATCAAGTACTTACATGTACGTAAACTCCTATAGAAATGTTTTCTTAATCAACCAAGTAATACGTAAATCAGCAACAAAACAACACCCACGAAGCAACTCAAATGGATTCATGGGATTACAAATGTCAGCGTGGGGGTAAAATTAATTGACAATGGAGTTCATTGTTAATTGTTAATTAATGTTATAACTAACTTATCTTTAACTTGTTAGCTATTAACTTCGTTCACGATGCGAGCTTCTGAGAGATTGACCATTTTCCACAGAAACGTTAACTACTCCACTCCACTCCACTCCAAACCGGATCTTAAAAAGTCCGACTTCCAAGCTACAAAGACAAAAAAATGCATCATGTCTTACAGAGTACAGTTAAAAAAGCGGCTACGAGGCTACACAATCAAAGGGTAACACTGTACCTATATTATAGCATTATTAAAGAAGAAAGAAGGTTATTAATAAGCCGTAACACAGAAGCTCAGCGGCCACTTTCTTCGCTACTATGAAATGTCATGAAGGATGAGACAGATAAGCCTGAGGCCTCCTATTATTTTCAAACGGACAGAGTAAGTATAATTCTTCACAACTGCATTACTGCGTGACCACACAACTTTTACTTCGATTCGTATACATGTAGCAACAGTGCAGCGTTTTCAACAATATAACTTTAAGTTGCAAAGTATTCAACAGCTACTCCGCACTGAAGAACAATGATGCTTTCCGCTTGGATTTCAACCATAAAAGTGCAACCAGAAATATTACCAAAACAAATGACGTTGACATCAATATAACAAAAGAAATCAAGTTGACATCAATACATGTACAGTAATTAACTAAAAACCTAAATTCGCCTTCAGATTTTTTAATTTTTCTGCCATCTCTGGAGTAAAAATCTAATTGCAAATTCTTGAATACCTCTGTTAGGCCTGCTTTAAACGTCGCATTTTACATACGCCGAATCAAATACTAATTTTAGTCAACTCGAATCAATACCCTCGGCTGATTTGATTTAAACGTCGCATCATTTTGCCGCATAAAATTGGTGAGCGCGCGTGACGTGTTTTAAATTCCCATTCGAGCAAACATAAATTATCTAACAGAATTTCAATTCAATTCAACACATGTAAAATGCGGCGTTTAAATCAACTGTAGAAGTTCAGTCGCATATTCGACTGACTCGCACCAAATTGAAACATGTCGCATTTAATTGATTTAGACGTGGCATTTTATATGCATTTAACTTGGCAATTTGATTCGATTCGGCCATGTAAAATGCGATGTTTAAACCAGGCCTTAGTAAACCCAAAAAAGAATGGAACACAAATTATTCAAAATTATATGAAGAAATCATCTTGACTGATACTGATGGTAGTAATCCTGCACAACTCCATACAAACACCACCACAGTGTTGAAATTCACTGTAGGAGTCAGCAAATCAAGAGACATATTCGGGTTTAAATTCGTGCCCTTCGTATTCCACAGGAGGCTCCAATGTTGACCACTTTGGTTCTTCTAATGGCCTGCGTTTTTTTTTTAACCCTTCTAGGTTCAGATGGTTGTTCATGTTTTGACTTCAAGTGCCTCCATGCAGTCTCATCAATCTCCAAGGGCAAATCCATATCCTACATTAACTAATCACTTAAAACAACCAACCTCGAAATGAGGAAATTCCATTAAGAAAACCACAGAATTACAACAGCACTCATCAAAGAAGAAATCATCTTGACTGCTACTAATCATTGCTAGTAAAGATGGGAAGGCTACTCATCACTCTTCAAGGGTAAATCTATACCCTGCATTAACAAAGGAATTAAGAGAAACACCACAGGTGCCACTACACTTCCACTAAAGCTCTAAGTAGACAAAATCCACTTAAAAAATACACAGAATATCGCTTTAACACAACACAAACACATGACAACTTCACGCCGCTTTAAGTGTGTACCCCAAATTCTGGGGTCATTAAGCATTCATATATTCACGCTATTGTTCTTACTCATCACTTATTCATAACGATGTTCTGCCGACAACACTGCATGTTTCCGAAGAGCGCAAGCTCTTTGATGTTGGTGAGATATTTTTCTTTTGTTAACAGAGAAGAAATAAAACCCTAGGGACTACGATAACGTCTGCTTGATTGATTTTAA
This sequence comes from Platygyra sinensis, assembly GCA_019787425.1. Classification (NCBI taxonomy): domain Eukaryota; kingdom Metazoa; phylum Cnidaria; class Anthozoa; order Scleractinia; family Merulinidae; genus Platygyra; species Platygyra sinensis. Next base: position 15,717 of record JAHPZR010001895.1, read on the forward strand.
ATTCATAGAATGTGTTACCACAGCTGGTGCCACCATTCTTGTCAATTTCAAACTTGAACCAGATATCTTTATTAATTGACGAAGGGAGGTTTTTGTAAATTACCACCGAGCGACCAGACACGTCGTTCAATATTTACGCTCTCAGCGAAATTTTGGTTACAAGAATCGTGTTCGAGTGAACAATTTTTTGAAGACCGTAAAGAGTGAAGGTCGAAAATTCTAGATAATCGCCTTTCCGAGTCAACATTTCGATCAAGAGAGGGTTTCTTTTTCCAAAACACAGGAGCGCACGCAAATTGAATTTATGACCGCTGAGTATATTTACCTTAGTACAAAGCAGCAGTTACAAAACTTGTTGCGTGTCGCAATTAATGCAACTTTGGTGTTAAACATTTTTATTTGCTGATCTTTTCTTACCCTATTTCGTTTCTCGTTGCCTTTGCTTTAACATTCCCTGGGTAAAATCTTTTTGACTGAAGTGCACTCACTCGAATCGAAACCGAAAACAAATATATACACGATAAAAAAAGTCTGGATTGTTTATCGTAAAATAAAAAACTTAAGTTACACGCCACGATTGTCGAAATTTCCACTTACGAGCGGGGCTAAACGTGGCTGCATGGAGTAAAATTGTAACACGCGCTGAGTTTTTTGGGAAAAATATAAAAAAATACAAAAACTAATAACAAGTTACACGCCGCCGCTGTCGGAATTTCCACTTACGCGCGGGAACGTGGCTACATGAAGGAAAATGATAAAACTCGCTGAGTTTTTATTAAAAAAATACAAATCAAGGAATTTTAATTGAACTTTCTTTATTGAGCAAAGAAAGAAAAAAGTCATCAAATACATATTCTGGGAGGAACAGATAACATGAAACTTGACACTGCTGTGAATAAAACTTGCCGGCAGCTTTAAATCGAGCACTCAGTCGGCTTCAAATAAAAGAATCATCATTAAATCTCTCCTTACAGCTCCTCGAAAGCGTCTGATTAAAAAGTTGTGGTCAAAGGAAAAGTTCAAATCCATTACGTGATCTGGGCATTCACCACGCATCGGAACGTGTTTACGAATAAATTAACTATGGCGGCCGCTCTACGAAAAAATCTAATTTTGGCGTTCCGTGACCAAAACAACTCGTTCAAGATCTCTTTTTAAAGCTCTCGATATGATCTGTATTAAAAAATACACAAGCTTAAGCTTACAAAATTTGAAAATACATTGCAAAAAGCCAAATCTATAAAATGTCTGCGATGATTACTTCGGATTACTTCATAATCATTCACACATTGCAAACAAAAGGATACGTTCACAAGTCAGTTCGCCCATGGTCCCTTAATTGTAGCATTGTTCCAGTCTTTTGAAGTCTCTTTGAGGTCTCCTTCCAAAATATCTCACCTTTTTCAAACCGAATAAAACCAAAGTTACTCGAGACGCTTTCGGATGCTACCGAAAGCAATGCCCAAAGGAATAAACTGAGCCTTCAAGCTACAACATCCAGAGGTGTAAGCCATTTCAGAAAGACACATTTAAAGCGGCGTGAAGTTGTAATGGGAAAAAAAAAACTCCTATCAGAAAACATCATCAACTGATAGTAATGGTAGAAAACCCCACACAAAAATACTCATCACTATCCAATAGTAAATCCATTTCCTCCAATAACTTAAGACTTAAAAGAACCAACAAGAGTGCCACAAGTCTTGCAATAAAACTCCAAGTAGGAAAAATCCACTCCAAAAATACACAAAATTATATAGCTTTAGCATAACACAAACAAGACAAAACCACTCCTTGCAGGAAACATCATCAACTGATACTAATACTACTAACCCTAGACAACAATACTCATCACTCTCCTAGAGTTAAATCCATATCCTTCAATAACTACAGACTTGTAACAACCAGCACGGGTACATTTTTCCACAAGAAGTCGAAATCATGTCACA
>JAHPZR010001896.1:5000-47500 GCA_019787425.1 Platygyra sinensis
TGTAAAAATGTACAGCCTTGTCTACATCTAGCGCACTAGCCATTCAAAATAAATACTATGTATTTTGAAAATATAAATAATAAATAAATTTTATGTACAGCCGTATCAAAAATTTTACCAGTAGTGGTAAGGAAGTAAACCGGGTTATAGTCTTAACGCTACTGTACACAAGCGTCTTTCAAAATTTGTAGAGACATGTCAGTGGACTCTTCTGCTTGCTTTTTAGTGGTGACGTGTTGAAAATATTCCACAGCCCAGTAAAGCTTGCCATCTACAGTAAGGATGTTGTGTCCGAATGTAGGACCCATTGTGGTCTCTTGTACACCAAAATACGAGCCAGCAAACTTAAACGGACTTTCTTCGCTTTGATTTGTTTCCTGTGCTCCGTAATTATTAATATTAAAAATTTCGCTTCTACGACCTTCATTGTATTTACATTGGGCCATTTTACAGTATGTTGGAATGTCAATACACTGGTAAAACTTCAGAAGGTTCCTATGTTTTCCGGAATCCAGTTGAGTGTGCACCTCGCGAGTACACGCGCGAGCAAATTCCCAAAAAGCTTGTTCGTCACCGAGGTCGACCAGGGGTACTGGAATAGATAAGATACTTGCACTGACATAAGCTCCCAGTGCGTCGTTGTTCACCTTTGGCTGGCAATCTTTTCGTAAGCTAATCGAGTAAGACGAATCCACGCGAACGGGTGTCTTTACCTCGTGGTGTTTCGGCCGAAGAATTCGCGCCATCGCGAGATGCGTGGAGGCGGTAATAGCCCCATGAACCGTGCACTTGTTTTCTTTGCATCTCTTTATCAACAGGGTGGTTTCTTCTTCAGACAGGATGCGACTCAGAAGACAGGTTCTCTTGGACACCAGTGGGTGTGAATTGGCAACAGGAGGATAAACTGACAGATATTGATTTGGCTTTGGTTTGGCAAAGAATGTTTTAACCCGCTGCACGGTGAAAAAGCTTGAAAACAACAGTCTCTCCAAGATGCTTGTTTTTACAAGGTGTGACGTCAGTGCGTCTACAGGAGGTCGCAAAGGCAAGCTGTTGACTTCAACATCGTCACCATTGTGGAGAGAAGTCAAAAATTCCAGCAATGTTTTCTGAAGCTCGAAGATCGAGAGCGCGTCGCAGATAACATGTAGAAATGTGAATACCAATGCATTTCGCAATTTTCCATCGACTAATGTTTCTCTCAGTAACCTGACGCGCCACAAAGGCCCTGTTTCAGTGTTAAATAAAGCGCAGTTCATTTCTTCCTCGAAGCCTTCCTCCCAGTTATCAGCTGTTATCCTGTCCAATACTTCAAAGTCGACTGTATCAGGGCTGTCCATTTCTTCAAAGCACGCTTCACCGCCTTTCTCGCTGATTTGCATTCGTAATAAAGGAAACCGCTTGGGAAGAAGACTGAGCGCTTTTCTGAGGTGATCTTGATTCAGTTCTTCCTTAGAATCCAACAGCAATACAGAGGAAACAGTCCCCCAGTGATTCACCCTTTCTCTTTCGAACAGCACCCGCTCTAACAAACCCAGACGTCTCGATAGTCTATATTCATTCTGCAATCGGTGGACGGTAGAATCAGACGTATGTTTCCTCTTCTTGTGAATCATAAAAGCGATCAAGGCCCCTGCGACCAACAGACAGATGACCAGAGGTACAATAAAGGGATCGAGAATAAACGACATCTCGACGATTTCAGCACTAATAATTCTGCCTCTGTACTCTAACCTTCTTTTTCTTATGGCTTCCACAAAGTAACTGGTAAGGCTGCTAATGCTTGCGGTCTTTTATAGTTATCAGACGTTAAAATGATAAGTGCCGGAATATCTAATAGCATTTGTTAGGTTGACATAATATGTGTAATCCCCTGCTGTCAGAATGCGTCATTAAAATTGCCCAGTCACGCCATATTAGGCGATTCATTCCTAGAGCTGAAACTTGAAGAATCGCCCAAAGATTAAATCTCGGCTACATATGTGAGGTTATTTCTTGCATTTTAGACCATCAACCTTCTTGTAGAGTTTTGTCCTCTAGGGCGTCATACATACCGTGATACAAGAACGTTTTTTCGGTGGCGAATCGGGTTTTCAGCACGTCATGATCACAAGTGTGATTTTATAAGTCCATGTTTAATCATGTCCAGTTTTAGCCATTAAGTGGCCCACGCACGGTTTCCTAATAAAACATTTTGTGGTTGTCAACAGTTTAGCACGAGATAGGGGAAAGTAACACTGATAAGTGATGAGATCATTTCAAAGATAGTCGCAGACATTCTGCAAACGTCACGCTATGACGCCCGTTCTCGAAAGCCCTGGAAACTTCTGGGCTGCAAAGCAATTTTTAATTAATCTGTGTCTAAAAACCGAGAGGTGTATACGCCTGAAACGTGTCGTATGAAGAGATACTCCCTTCATAGTAAGAATATGTGAATAAAACGGCTCTGTAATCGTAAGGTTCGAGACTTTGCCCTGGCTTCAGTTTCCCGATGCGAAAACTTTTCGCGACCCTTCGCGAAACGGGCCCTGGGTTACGGTATGGCGGAAGAGCCCCCAAGGGGGAGCTGTACAGTAAAGTGTTTAACACAGTATAAAATCTTCCCATTTCGACATTGGTCAAAAACCCCGGCTGGGGAGCGGGACCCCCTCATATGGGCTGTATAAATATTTAGCTTCTATATCGCCAAAAGCCGGATGGTTTTTTTAGCGGTTTTTTGTAATACAGGGTATGGTTTGTGCACTCTGGTCTTGATTCGGCTGTGATTTTAGAAGAGGCTACTTCTTTATCATTATAATACCACCATTAACATCGTACATTGTACAGTTTTTGAGGCCTACGAACATATATTAACATTACCTTAAACATTGGTCAAGACTACTGAGGAAACCGATTACATTCTAAAATAAAGGATTGATTTAGAGTCTGATCTGAAAATAGGCTTCGAATTGGAACGGGTCTAAACTGATAAGGAAGGGAAAATGGAAAAACTCAGGGTGAGAGTTTTAAGAATCTCGCCTCGCATCTCCTCCCAATTTTTCTGGGAGTATAGCCCAGGTCAGACATCGGTTTTCATCATCGATTGAGTGTCATGTTTTAGACTAAATATGGCAACAGTCAAGAAGAATAACATGACCCAGATTTTTCTTTGTCTGTGATTATTTAACGTTGATCCCATCATTTTGTAAACGTTTTTTTTTTCTGTTCGTCATGTTTTTAAAAATCTCAGACATGTTGAATAGCACTGAGAAGCGCTAAAAGATACGGATAGCTGACGCACACAGCTTAGAGTCGCGCGAATAAGTTCCGCCCGCCCACGCACGCTGACGATAAAGCGTGGGACATGCGTGACGCACTTGTCTCCACGCGAGCATGAGTGGTTCGGTGATAAATTCACCATCTTTCATATTCACTCATTACGGTACGTGATGCTTCTGAAGTTTGGTAAGCACTTATCTTAGCTCGATAAGGCGGGCGGATTTGCAAATTATGGGGCACACTTACAAGGAAAATATCTTTTAGACAGTAGAGACATGTTGATCACTACAAAATTACTCTCGTATTGAAAAAAAAAAAACAGCAGCTTTGCATTTAGCCGGAACAGTCTCTGTATATAACGAATGTCAGGTTCTTATGGGGGTCAAAGTGAAGAATCTTAGCTTAATAGCTTATATATAGGTTCTTAAAATCCAGTAGGCCGGGTTGTTCTAAGCTCGATTCAGCTAACCCAGGATTAACGAGAATTTTGATTTCTGTTTTCGGTGAGGTTTTCTGTTTATATTGTTTGTCCTTCAGTTTTGAATTTGGATAATGTCAAACTACACTAAACACTGCATAGGCAGCGAAAAACATTTTTTTATACACCGAAAATTAGTACTTTCCGGGCCGGATTAACTTTTAAACCTCGGTTAGCGTTAACCAGCTTTTGAACAACCTGGCCCCATACGGAGGTTTTTACTGTAAGTTACAGAGATCTTCACAAAGATATTCAAAAATGCAGGGGTGCAGAATAATGCATCGCGCCGAATTTCAGCTAGATATAGTTTGATCTTAAAGGTCTCGTGGCGTTCAAGGCAATTTTTTCACGACGCCCTGTCGCCCTTTCACAAAAAATCCTCTGACCTGAAGAATTGTCATCTCCCAAAATCATGAGTTTATATCCGCCACACCCGAAAACTAATCAAGATCGAGTAAAGTTAGCTTCCCTTAATAGGAACTTAGAGGATCACGGCGGGAATTTCTTGACAGGCGGAAGACTTTCGAGGTCTGATGGCTCAGACCGAATACTGCTTGAAGAAGAAAGAGTGAGTCACTGGGGAACTATTTTTTCTCTGTTAGCCTTGGATTCTCAGAAAGACCCGTCTCCGGAAAGGGCTAAATCAAGATCACCTTAGAAAAGCTCTTAGTCATCTTGCCAAACGGCTTCCTCTACTACGGTCGCGTATCAATGAGAAAGTTAGTAAAGCATACTGTGGAAATATAGTATTTCTCATTTTTATTATGGGATAGTTTTTCGTATGCGAGACTAACTCGTTACACGACGTCTTTAAAGCTGTGTTTTAGTTAAGTTGTGAATATATTTTTTATTCTTATTTTTCTGTTGATCAACATTCTCACTATTAGTCTCTTTGTAGCAGTTAGATTAACTGAATCACGCAAGGCTTGAAGCAATTAATACATGTTTTCAATTTATTCCAAAAAAATTAATGCAATTGCGAACAACAGTTCTTTACTGAACTATCCTCGCCAGGACCGTGAACTAACCAATTATGTATTTTTTTTTTGCCATTTTCTGCTTCCCGCCTGATGGAACCTGTGTTCCACATGGCTAGAATGATGTCACTGTACATGTTCAGCATTGAATTAGCTTTTCCGGTCACAATTGGGGATATTGGTTACGTTTTGAAAAATACAAACACCAACAGCAACAGATTGTTCTAAGGAAAGATGTGCTCAGCGATAGCAATTATTTATAGTAACCAAGTATTGTAAATGACTGCTGAAAAAACAGGCACCAAAGCGGCCATCAGGCGGGAAGCAGAAAATGGCAAAAAAAAATACATAATTGGTTAGTTCACGGTCCTGGCGAGGATAGTTCAGTAAAGAACTGTTGTTCGCAATTGCATTAATTTTTTTGGAATAAATTGAAAACATGTATTAATTGCTTCAAGCCTTGCGTGATTCAGTTAATCTAACTGCTACAAAGAGACTAATAGTGAGAATGTTGATCAACAGAAAAATAAGAATAAAAAATATATTCACAACTTAACTAAAACACAGCTTTAAAGACGTCGTGTAACGAGTTAGTCTCGCATACGAAAAACTATCCCATAATAAAAATGAGAAATACTATATTTCCACAGTATGCTTTACTAACTTTCTCATTGATACGCGACCGTAGTAGAGGAAGCCGTTTGGCAAGATGACTAAGAGCTTTTCTAAGGTGATCTTGATTTAGCCCTTTCCGGAGACGGGTCTTTCTGAGAATCCAAGGCTAACAGAGAAAAAATAGTTCCCCAGTGACTCACTCTTTCTTCTTCAAGCAGTATTCGGTCTGAGCCATCAGACCTCGAAAGTCTTCCGCCTGTCAAGAAATTCCCGCCTTGATCCTCTAAGTTCCTATTAAGGGAAGCTAACTTTACTCGATCTTGATTAGTTTTCGGGTGTGGCGGATATAAACTCATGATTTTGGGAGATGACAATTCTTCAGGTCAGAGGATTTTTTGTGAAAGGGCGACAGGGCGTCGTGAAAAAATTGCCTTGAACGCCACGAGACCTTTAAGATCAAACTATATCTAGCTGAAATTCGGCGCGATGCATTATTCTGCACCCCTGCATTTTTGAATATCTTTGTGAAGATCTCTGTAACTTACAGTAAAAACCTCCGTATGGGGCCAGGTTGTTCAAAAGCTGGTTAACGCTAACCGAGGTTTAAAAGTTAATCCGGCCCGGAAGTACTAATTTTCCGTGTATAAAAATGTTTTTCGCTGCCTATGCAGTGTTTAGTGTAGTTTGACATTATCCAAATTCAAAACTGAAGGACAAACAATATAAACAGAAAACCTCACCGAAAACAGAAATCAAAATTCTCGTTAATCCTGGGTTAGCTGAATCGAGCTTAGAACAACCCGGCCTACTGGATTTTAAGAACCTATATATAAGCTATTAAGCTAAGATTCTTCACTTTGACCCCCATAAGAACCTGACATTCGTTATATACAGAGACTGTTCCGGCTAAATGCAAAGCTGCTGTTTTTTTTTTTCAATACGAGAGTAATTTTGTAGTGATCAACATGTCTCTACTGTCTAAAAGATATTTTCCTTGTAAGTGTGCCCCATAATTTGCAAATCCGCCCGCCTTATCGAGCTAAGATAAGTGCTTACCAAACTTCAGAAGCATCACGTACCGTAATGAGTGAATATGAAAGATGGTGAATTTATCACCGAACCACTCATGCTCGCGTGGAGACAAGTGCGTCACGCATGTCCCACGCTTTATCGTCAGCGTGCGTGGGCGGGCGGAACTTATTCGCGCGACTCTAAGCTGTGTGCGTCAGCTATCCGTATCTTTTAGCGCTTCTCAGTGCTATTCAACATGTCTGAGATTTTTAAAAACATGACGAACAGAAAAAAAAACGTTTACAAAATGATGGGATCAACGTTAAATAATCACAGACAAAGAAAAATCTGGGTCATGTTATTCTTCTTGACTGTTGCCATATTTAGTCTAAAACATGACACTCAATCGATGATGAAAACCGATGTCTGACCTGGGCTATACTCCCAGAAAAATTGGGAGGAGATGCGAGGCGAGATTCTTAAAACTCTCACCCTGAGTTTTTCCATTTTCCCTTCCTTATCAGTTTAGACCCGTTCCAATTCGAAGCCTATTTTCAGATCAGACTCTAAATCAATCCTTTATTTTAGAATGTAATCGGTTTCCTCAGTAGTCTTGACCAATGTTTAAGGTAATGTTAATATATGTTCGTAGGCCTCAAAAACTGTACAATGTACGATGTTAATGGTGGTATTATAATGATAAAGAAGTAGCCTCTTCTAAAATCACAGCCGAATCAAGACCAGAGTGCACAAACCATACCCTGTATTACAAAAAACCGCTAAAAAAACCATCCGGCTTTTGGCGATATAGAAGCTAAATATTTATACAGCCCATATGAGGGGGTCCCGCTCCCCAGCCGGGGTTTTTGACCAATGTCGAAATGGGAAGATTTTATACTGTGTTAAACACTTTACTGTACAGCTCCCCCTTGGGGGCTCTTCCGCCATACCGTAACCCAGGGCCCGTTTCGCGAAGGGTCGCGAAAAGTTTTCGCATCGGGAAACTGAAGCCAGGGCAAAGTCTCGAACCTTACGATTACAGAGCCGTTTTATTCACATATTCTTACTATGAAGGGAGTATCTCTTCATACGACACGTTTCAGGCGTATACACCTCTCGGTTTTTAGACACAGATTAATTAAAAATTGCTTTGCAGCCCAGAAGTTTCCAGGGCTTTCGAGAACGGGCGTCATAGCGTGACGTTTGCAGAATGTCTGCGACTATCTTTGAAATGATCTCATCACTTATCAGTGTTACTTTCCCCTATCTCGTGCTAAACTGTTGACAACCACAAAATGTTTTATTAGGAAACCGTGCGTGGGCCACTTAATGGCTAAAACTGGACATGATTAAACATGGACTTATAAAATCACACTTGTGATCATGACGTGCTGAAAACCCGATTCGCCACCGAAAAAACGTTCTTGTATCACGGTATGTATGACGCCCTAGAGGACAAAACTCTACAAGAAGGTTGATGGTCTAAAATGCAAGAAATAACCTCACATATGTAGCCGAGATTTAATCTTTGGGCGATTCTTCAAGTTTCAGCTCTAGGAATGAATCGCCTAATATGGCGTGACTGGGCAATTTTAATGACGCATTCTGACAGCAGGGGATTACACATATTATGTCAACCTAACAAATGCTATTAGATATTCCGGCACTTATCATTTTAACGTCTGATAACTATAAAAGACCGCAAGCATTAGCAGCCTTACCAGTTACTTTGTGGAAGCCATAAGAAAAAGAAGGTTAGAGTACAGAGGCAGAATTATTAGTGCTGAAATCGTCGAGATGTCGTTTATTCTCGATCCCTTTATTGTACCTCTGGTCATCTGTCTGTTGGTCGCAGGGGCCTTGATCGCTTTTATGATTCACAAGAAGAGGAAACATACGTCTGATTCTACCGTCCACCGATTGCAGAATGAATATAGACTATCGAGACGTCTGGGTTTGTTAGAGCGGGTGCTGTTCGAAAGAGAAAGGGTGAATCACTGGGGGACTGTTTCCTCTGTATTGCTGTTGGATTCTAAGGAAGAACTGAATCAAGATCACCTCAGAAAAGCGCTCAGTCTTCTTCCCAAGCGGTTTCCTTTATTACGAATGCAAATCAGCGAGAAAGGCGGTGAAGCGTGCTTTGAAGAAATGGACAGCCCTGATACAGTCGACTTTGAAGTATTGGACAGGATAACAGCTGATAACTGGGAGGAAGGCTTCGAGGAAGAAATGAACTGCGCTTTATTTAACACTGAAACAGGGCCTTTGTGGCGCGTCAGGTTACTGAGAGAAACATTAGTCGATGGAAAATTGCGAAATGCATTGGTATTCACATTTCTACATGTTATCTGCGACGCGCTCTCGATCTTCGAGCTTCAGAAAACATTGCTGGAATTTTTGACTTCTCTCCACAATGGTGACGATGTTGAAGTCAACAGCTTGCCTTTGCGACCTCCTGTAGACGCACTGACGTCACACCTTGTAAAAACAAGCATCTTGGAGAGACTGTTGTTTTCAAGCTTTTTCACCGTGCAGCGGGTTAAAACATTCTTTGCCAAACCAAAGCCAAATCAATATCTGTCAGTTTATCCTCCTGTTGCCAATTCACACCCACTGGTGTCCAAGAGAACCTGTCTTCTGAGTCGCATCCTGTCTGAAGAAGAAACCACCCTGTTGATAAAGAGATGCAAAGAAAACAAGTGCACGGTTCATGGGGCTATTACCGCCTCCACGCATCTCGCGATGGCGCGAATTCTTCGGCCGAAACACCACGAGGTAAAGACACCCGTTCGCGTGGATTCGTCTTACTCGATTAGCTTACGAAAAGATTGCCAGCCAAAGGTGAACAACGACGCACTGGGAGCTTATGTCAGTGCAAGTATCTTATCTATTCCAGTACCCCTGGTCGACCTCGGTGACGAACAAGCTTTTTGGGAATTTGCTCGCGCGTGTACTCGCGAGGTGCACACTCAACTGGATTCCGGAAAACATAGGAACCTTCTGAAGTTTTACCAGTGTATTGACATTCCAACATACTGTAAAATGGCCCAATGTAAATACAATGAAGGTCGTAGAAGCGAAATTTTTAATATTAATAATTACGGAGCACAGGAAACAAATCAAAGCGAAGAAAGTCCGTTTAAGTTTGCTGGCTCGTATTTTGGTGTACAAGAGACCACAATGGGTCCTACATTCGGACACAACATCCTTACTGTAGATGGCAAGCTTTACTGGGCTGTGGAATATTTTCAACACGTCACCACTAAAAAGCAAGCAGAAGAGTCCACTGACATGTCTCTACAAATTTTGAAAGACGCTTGTGTACAGTAGCGTTAAGACTATAACCCGGTTTACTTCCTTACCACTACTGGTAAAATTTTTGATACGGCTGTACATAAAATTTATTTATTATTTATATTTTCAAAATACATAGTATTTATTTTGAATGGCTAGTGCGCTAGATGTAGACAAGGCTGTACATTTTTACAAAATTAAAGTATAATTTGCTAAAGTAATTATTTGTTTGTACTGTTTTTGTCCTTGCCTAAGGCGCACGTGATTCCCGAGGAATACGCGCATATCATGCTTGCACTAACCAATCACAGTCAAGAAACGAGCGTAACATGCGTGCACTAACCAATCACAGCTAAGAGGTTGTTCCTTTGACCAATCGGCGGTCAAACCAAAACGACTTTACCGCGCTTTTCACCAATATCTTCTTTTAGGTATCGCTCGCAAGATATGTAAGGTGTATTGCGCACCCTTGTGTTGCAAGTGAAACTCCATTTTTGAAACTAGTCTGTTCACAAAGTACACAAATTATTGTTTCAGAGCATGCTCTACTGATGTAAGTAAAAGATTAGTGAAATGATAATTCCTTCAAATCAGACAAACACATTTAAGGAATGCAGTCCAACAACAAATTTATTTTCTTAATACAAATAAGAATTTTTAACATCTTCTAGAACATTTAATTATACCCTTCGTTGTTCAAGTTTTTGAGTTGTTAACTGGAGCATGCGACCATGTTGACCATCGCTAGCTTTGAGCAAGTGACAAATGTCTCATGCAATATGCACAGCCAACGTTCTGGTTCACCTCAAAATCGAAAAACTCGATCAGTAGCAAGACAGGTAAGTTGTTTAAGGCGAAGAACAACTTCATATAGGGGACGTCTCGATGACAAGGAGAAAATTCCCCCTCTTGATTTTATCGTTATCGGATTTCTGCGCTAACACGAAAGTCTTGGGACTGTTCTCAAACTGCAGTATGTTCCAAATGAAATTTTACTTGCAGCGATATTGAATGACTTAAACCACAACGTAGGTTCAAGGATCGATGATATTTGCACGGACTTCTTTAACCTGCAGTTTGCAAGGGCTGGTCTCATTTATTGCACTTCAATTCGCGGATTGCGCGTCTCGCTTGGCGTGCCGAACAACGGGAGTCACGCGAGGATTCTCGCGGATTGAAAGATCCTCAACTGATCAAGAATTAAGCAAACTCTTATGTAACCCCCGTTGTTATATCCAGCGCTTTGCCGTACTCAGCACGTAGAGTGCCACTGTGCCCACAGAAGCAGTTAGTGTCAATACTGCAAACTTCATGAAAGTATTTGTCTGGGTCGGTGATTGAAAGTTCGGTGAGACTTCAAGCTCATTGTTCTTGTAAAGCTGCTTTCTTCGTTGTCTTAAAAACGAGTCAGGTCTCTGACCTTCTAACTCTCTTGAGAACTGTTTGTGCTTGGCGACGGCCATGCTAGAATGAAAACATACAAAGCAACTTCAGAGGGAATCTACAGGCGGTTCCAAGAACAAGCGAATAAAAAAACTTTGTACCGAGGTTTTTTACATTGTATTGCAAACTTCTGTGCGACCGTTTTCTCAGAAAAGTCATTTCTAATAAGACCAAATGTCGAAAATAAAGTTCATAAAAAAAGAAACTGATGATGAAATTTTGCCTGTGTTTGCAAGATTTCCAAAACTTTGAAATTCATTTTCTCGAATTCCCATGGAAAATTTTGTTGCAACTATTTATATCTTAAGTTTTTAGAAAATGCAGTAGTTTCAGTTTTTACATTGCACACTATGTAAAGGAAACATTACTTAACATGAGACGATATACAATGATACAAGAAGAACACAGATATAAAATTAAATGGAACAGACTATTCATAGAATCATCGTACTCACCTTTCTTTAAGGTAACGTTCAACAGCTCCGGCCAGTTTATCTGGAGGATATTTACAGAAGAGGGAGTGAGCTGTAGCGATGACTTCCTCCACGTAATCGGGAAGATCATCAGGGATACGAGAGAGAAGATGATGTACATAGCTCATTTCACATTCGCCGTTCAGCACCTCAGTACGACGACGAATAACAAGCTAAAAAAACATTAAGATATGTACATTGAACTGATTAACACTTACAATGATTCGTTAGTCTAATGCCCTTTAAAAATTTTGATTAGCATTTCAAGTTTTGATTTCGCTTATTATCAAGTTTCATATTTGGTTCAAAACTCAGTTCAAACGACACTGAGTTATGTTATTTGAAAACACAAATCGTGTTTTCTACTTGTGACTTATTCGCTCGTTGACAGGCCACAGGGCAGTTGCGCCCTTAAATACGAAAAAGCTCTTCAAAATTACAGTTTTGACCTACTGTTATCTTTAACGTGTCTACCAAAAAAACAACCTGACTCTTTATCACCGAAAGGCCTTCTCCGCTATATAAACACACACATGTATAACCCACAATCCACCACTTTGTCTGACCAAGGGCGGGGTGACGCTCAAAAAGTCACCTTCAAGAACTCGCTACGGCGGTTAATTTATTTTAACAGCTCCAGGCTGATATTTATAGATAAGAAATCATTACGCGGTTTTCCTTCCCCGCTGATGCAGACCAACCGTTTCTTTACAAACTAACGGAACTTGCGGATCAATATCAGTATCTGGGCAACTGCACACCTACCCCTCCCTTAACCCAACAGTAACACTAACTTATTATAACATGTTGGGTTAAGGGAGGGGTAGGTGCGCAGTTGCCCAGATCCTGATATTGATCCGAACTTGCTGCTTAAAAACCCTTGCTTAGAGTATTGGTTGACTTATCGCGAGATTTGATGTCACAATGAGCGATGTTAATTTACCAAGTTTTCCTTTATTACCTCTCAAGCGTAGCATTCCAATCTTGTTGTGGTTAGCATCACTGATTTCCCGGGGGAGGTACTCCCAAAAAATTTGGTTGGGGGTTTGCGGCTCACTTTCCAAAACCGGATCAATATCAGTATCTGGGCAACTGCGCACCTACCTCTCCCCTAACCCAACAGTAACACTAACTTATTAACTTATTATAACATGTTGGGTTAGGGGAGGGGTACACTGTAGGTGCGCAGTTGCCCAGATACTGATATTGATCCCCAAAACCCTTACCTAATTTAAGACCAAAATCTGCGATTTTCCCTACCCTATTTATGACCTGACTATTAAATCATTAGTAAACATCCAAACTAGTGGTCTATTATTGCATGCTTGCGGCTTCTGATTTGGTTGAGCTAACTAGTAGGCGTATTGTTATAGCTCCACTAGTAGCGAATAGCATCGGCTTTGAACCCCCAACAACAATGGCTGTCTTTTAACTAGCGAAAAAGATGTTTTGTCTCGATATTTTTTGACCAACTAGTTGAATTTTACTAAAACAATTATTCCTCTCGCCCCTCATGGGCTCTGAGTCAATAGCCCATTCGGCCTTCGGCCTCATGGGCTATGAACTCATAGCCCATTTCGGGCGCGAGGAATAACTGTTAAATAACCTGGTGTATAATTCAGACTGATGTTAAAAAACATTGTGAAGGGCTTTTTGTTTTGAGTCCCCCCGCCCAAAGGTGGTTTAAACAAAACCCGTGAACCAGAGAGCAACTCGCTGCTATAATGGTATGAAAATGTAAGGCATATTTTCCGTTTAGCTCCCACCATGTAGTTGTCGCAAAAATATTACGCTTACACCGATGTACTTCACAGAAACAGTCAGAAAAACAGTCGGCAGCAGTGTTGTGAAGGGACACAATCACAAAAACTTACAGCAGCGACCAAAGTAAACACGGCATAAGCGGCATGAGTGGCCAGGAAGAAATCATACAAAAACGAACAATAGTGGGTAAAAGTCCTTCAACACGTGACCATACCACGTGATCAGGCCAGCTGAAGGGCGGGAACACTTGGCCTACCGCAGATCTGGTTGGGAAAACAAACACAAAAAAAAAAAACAGGAAAAAAAGTCACCAAGTGCACAAAGTTTCTGTTGTATTAGATAATAGACTTTTCATCAAAGTGCCAAGCTCTTTGCCCAGCCCATAGATGGCTAATTGTCAGTAAAACTCCTCCACGATCATGTACTGTATTTTACTACCAGTAGGTTAAAATTTAATACAGTTTGATACATACCTGATAAGAAAAATCTTCTAATTCTGGGTCAGCTTCCTCGATAATGGGATGTAAAAATGCCAGCATTTTATTGGTTCTCTTTTCCATTGTACCTTCCATAAAATCCTTAAATTAAGAGGAAAAAAAATACAATTGGATGTTACTACCAGATCATTATTACACTAATTATTTTAACTGATGAGGTGAAGAAGATAAAATGTGAAAATCTGTCTGAACATTTCTGTTTAGCCCCACATACACCCTGCAAGCAGAGCTTTTTTCTTACGGTAAAACTAATTACACTTTGTTCCATGTAATAAAAGATAAAGCAAAAAGAGTAGAGGCTCTGCTCGCAGGGTGCATACATACAAACAACGGAGAAAATTTAAGCTACTTCATGTTGGTACGTCTGGGTTTTAAGTCCTGGCTGGGGACACTGTGTTGTGTTTCTGAGCACTGAAGACACTTAACTCTCACAGTGCCTCTCTCCACCCAGGAGTACAAATGGGTTACCAGTGAATTCACTGCTGGGAAAAACCTTGTGATAGTCAAAATCAGTTGCTCCCCAATGAAAACATCAATAAATGCCTGCCTGTCCAACTGATTATTCTAGGTCTATTTTCTGACTGTCTACAACAGTTAACATGCTCCAAGTCTGGAATTTTGGTGTTCTGTTCATGGCAAAATCAAGAAGGCAAAAACATAAATAAACCACAACAAGCTGGGATGCTGTACCTAAGTTGATGAAGAGAAAGTTGTTCAAGAAGAGCTGTGGCAAGATCCTCACCAACAACAAGCAAGAGGGTCACTGCTTACATCATGGTAACCCTTGAGAAATATAAACCAGAATGGTACCGCTGGTTAAATATAGGGTTATGACCAAGTTGAGGTCAAGATGCTGGATATTGCATGGCCTAGTTCTTTTTTGCGTATTTATGGACCAAGAGGAAGTTTTCTGTGGGATGCAGTGGGTAGTCCCAAGCTCCATCTTGCTCCCTCAGGTAGCCAATACACCGCGTGCGTGAGTTGATGTTCGATCTTGCCCGCTTACAGAGTTAGTAGCCATATAATTTAAACAAAGCACAAGTGCCACTCCACCAAACATTTATTGCCACTTTTCTGCACAGGGCCAGCCCCCTGGATTTTGATTTTGGGACCAAAGCAAAGCTTGATCCTTGCAATTATTCGGCATTAGCCTCGATACAACCAATTTTTTTTCATTGGCAAACAAACTTTCCCCCACTTTTCACTGAAGATAACTTTTGCTGGAGGACGCTAAAATCTGAAACCTTAGGCCGGCCAGCTGGCCCCAAAGAGTTTTTTCCTGAAAAGTCGAGCCCCATTTGACGCGGTGGGAACTTTTGAAAGTGGATATTAACATATACTCAACAAATTTTACTTTCTGTTTGTGTCCTTGCCATGCTGGTTTCCTTTTTTATCTTTTCATTGACCCCTTAGGGCACGTTCGTGGGATTTGAGGATATTATCCGGAATAAGAATTATATTCCGGCAATATATTCCGGATATATTCCGCGCTATTCTGCTCCTGGGCAGCAGAATAGCCGGAATGGAAATCCAGGTATTCCGGAATGAGAAGAGCTCCCAAACAAACGCTTATTGCATTATTCCAATTATTCTTATTCTGGATTGATCCCAAACGAAACGCCGCCACGGTTTAGTGCCCCGCCCAATAAACTCATTCTGTAGGTTTTTACAGCTCTCTAATTAATTAAACAGCCTATATCGTCTTTACTTTATTTACACTGCTAGTACTCGTTTTTTATGTACAATTATGACGAGAAGCTTTTCATTGATAATTATTGTATTATTTTATTCAGACTATGCCCAGTATTGAATGCTAATGAGATTCAAATTCCTTTATGATAAGCATCACAAAGTGTCCTCATTGGTAAAAACTCACCAAAACACACACAATTCTGTCAAATATGAAGTAATTTGAAAATGTCAAATAACCCTGCCATATATGAAGTAATAAGTAAACAGTACTTGCATTCAATCCTGGACATAAGTGATTTTATTGGCACCTGACCAGTTTAGCTTTTTGTAGTTATTTTTATTATATAGGTGACCTTTTGTCTTTTTTCATCAAACATATTGTATATGTACATGATTTAGTTTGACGAGGTGTTGTTGTTGTTATTCGCTGTCACAACTGAAGGACTTTCACAGCATATTTTGTACTTTTTCTGCAAAAAAGTTTAAAATACCTGCTGTCCTTGGAAGGAAGCTATTAATAAAAAGTGGCTCAATCCATTCAAAGAGTCAAAGACAAGACATCAAGGTCTCTACATTAGACAAAAGTTTACTCAAAAAGCCCAAACAAGAAAGCTGCAGTTTTATCCTAGGCAGCAAATGATTACAGAGTCGAAATATTATACGTATTTCCATTGGAATAATAAAAACCTTCCAGTGGACTTTTCAGGGTCAGTCAAAGTTGTACAAGAGCATTATTGTGACATATACCCTTGAATGACAAAAAACAAAAATGCTTGGCTTGTTTAACGCTTCATGTACAGTGTACAGCTAAAATCTATTTTCTTGTAACTATGCACCTGATAATAGTGCAGATCCTGATGTTGGCATAAAACCCTCATGATGACTCTGACAAGTTGTTCTTGAAGTGTGCGACGTCTTGTTGCTCTCATTTCTGATTCACAATAAAAGTATGAATCTGTCATTTATTATATTTATGTGGATAATAAAATTGATAGACTACAAGCCACACTCAAGTAGCACTAGTCATGGGTTGGACCTAGGGAAGGTGAATATGTTTTCATGAGTACATGTAGCTTGAAATGCCTGAACTACCCTATAAGCACACCTTCCACTTGTAAGACCTACCATGAACTTATTACATGACTGAAGTTTGGAGGGCAAATAACTTAAATCAACAGATCAGCTTACTCAATTACTGGCCCAATATTCTCTAAGTAATGGACTGGGCTCTTTTCAAAATGATTTTGAACTCTTAAAGATTTTCTGGTGGTTTTCTGGTTTCTTTTTCTTTAACTCTCTTTCCCTTCTGTTTTGTTTAACATGAGTGAGGCATGACAGTAAACACCTGGTCAACTCTCAGAATTGCACCCTTGAAGTTTGGGATATTTTCCAATTCATGATTGGAGCATTGCACTGTGTCAAGCCAGTTATTTTATCGCAGAAATGTTCTACATTGAATAAATCCTTGCATGAACATTTTTTATAAATAGAAATAGAAGTCTCACTTCCCGAAAGTGCCCGCTCATACAGGTTTAATTATACTCGATTGCCTCAAAAGAAATAAGAAGACATAACTCACATTATTATTTGTCACAAAACTGACGAGCTGCATGATTCAAGCCGTGATTAATGTTTTGAAAGATCAACAGTTGAGAGAATTGAGGAGAATTCAAACGACGTGTCCCGCTGTTTATTCATACGATTCAGGACAACTGAATGTAAATAAATACACATAACTACGGTCATAGTGAAATGAGGAACAAAAAGTAGATAAATAGAAGAAATGACATTACACAAGGATGACAGTTCTGCAGTCCTTAATATCGCCTTGGAATAGCAAGGGGGAAAAAAAGGAAAAAAAAGGAAATTATTACAACACAGGGTATTTGTATTTGGTCGCCCACCCAAGTACTAACCCCAAGCGAAAGGGCTTAACTATGTTGAGCGGACGGAACATGTTGCTGTTCTTATCTAATGGTATAGTGACTCTCACAAAACACATCTTTTAAATTTCTTAGAAGATGAGAAAAGGTATTAAAAAGAGAAAAAAATCTCTGATACTACATTGCTGGGAAAGTAGAGAACAAAAAGTTAAAGGAATATGAAAATGAGAACTATTTCTTGCTTCGGTGATCAGGCAAGTGGCACTTTCCTTATAATTGGCTTGGTCTCTCGGACGAAGATAACTCAGTCTCACGGTACTGACTGATAACTTTGTGAATGTGAATGTTTTCAACATTGTTACAACTCCTTGTGTACTCTCTTACCGTTGCGTTTTGCACTATTTCTTAACAATACCAGTGGGCTTTAACTTTAACTTAACTTTCGGATTAAAACCTTAAGTCGGTGGCATCAAAATTGCCCCTGTTTAGAAACGATCCATTTTCCAAGTTGAGTGGCTCATAGCCACTTTGATTAGTTGTGTAAGAGATCTCTTATTAACCAAGCTTTCTCAGACTATACTAGGAGAAAATCCACACCACCCCTGCCTGGTTTGTATTGTCAAGACTTCAGGCTGATTTTCCCTGGGGCTTGCAAACAGTTAGCCTCCCACGCAGACGTTCTTAGGCTTGTCACGCGTTCCTCCCCACGAACGTCTGCTCAACGGACAGGCCACTTCCGTTCACTGGCAGTTAGCCTTTGTTTTAAAAGAACCAATCCTGTTCTGTTAATTTTGACATCTCTGTTGTTTGTCAGGCTGTTTGCCATGTGCTTATGCATTGTTTAGGCTCATTTATGTTGCACGATATGGAAAATATGGAAAACAAGACGATCTAAGATCGTAAGTCGGGCTACTGGAAGATATGCTGCAACTAGTTTTGACCAGTTACTTGTTTGTCCAAGGACCCCGCTTGTGGGCGTGGCGTAATTTTTTTGTCCCGTAAGGCTATTCCCCGTTTTCGATCGTTTAGCGTCGTTCGACCGACCCAGGTTTTCGCGTTTTCCAAAAAAAAAAATTATGAAGAAGGTAATTACACATAATTTCAAAACATTGTCAGTTTACTCTGCAATACAGTCAATGTTTTGTCATCTTTTTTCCGCTGTTCACGTTTGAGTTTAACCACGTCTTGTCATTTCCAGGCTCCGCATGTTATTTTCCTGAGGTAAATAAAATAGACAGGCCAAGCACGACTCCTACGGTTCGTGCCATATGTACACTAGGTTTGCCGTTTAAATTTCGATCGTTCGACCTTTTTGCCGCTTCACTCTTGTTTATGAAGGGCATTTCGTATTGTGTTACTAGGAGAAAGCTAGAGTCGTTACACGTCAGAGGTCTGCATGATTTCTGCGCGCTGTTATCTGCGTATCGCTTCGTTGAATTTGACACCTCTATAATTTGCCATGCGTTATGTATTGTATGGGCTCATTTCTATTGCAAGATTTGTTTTGAAGTCTCCAAGTATTTGCTTTACAGGGACAAAATATGACATTTACTGTGAACGTGTTTCTTACCCGGACTCGGCTACAGCAGGTAGATTCTTATCACAGGTAAATAAAATAGACGGGCCAAACACGACTCTTACGGTTCGTGCCATTTGTACACTAGATTTGCCGTTTATTTTTCGGTCATTCGACCTTTTTGTCATTTCACTCTTGTTTATGAAGGGCATTTCGTATTGTGTTATTATGAGAAAGCTAGAGCCGTTAGATCGTGCTAAGGCAAATTTTAAGAGGTCATAGGTCTGCATGATTTCTGCGCGCTGTTACTGCGTGTTGCTTCGTTGAGTTTGACACCTCTATAATTTGCCATGCGTTAGTGTATTGTTTGGGCTCATTTCTATTGCAAAATTTGTTTAATTAGTCTCCAAGTACTTGCTTTTAAGGGACAAAATATGACATTTACCGTGAACGTGTTGCTTACTCGCATTCTATATTGTACGTCAGGATATTGTGACGCCGGACCCGGCTATGATTAGAACTCGGTTTGCAAGTACAGCAGGTAGATTCTTATCACAGGTATCATATTTGTCCTCCTACGTTTCGTGGCTTTACTTCGAGCAAGCTATAGGCTTGTCTAGAGAAATTCTAATGTTTCTTGCAGCTATCAAATCGAGCTTATGTTCCTGGAGCTCGATGTATAGGTTTATTTCTCCTTTGATCGTTCTAGTACCACAGGATTTAAATTTAAACTCATTACGCGCAAGTCTGTTGACTGTGTTGCGTGTTGTATATGCCTGTAGACCAATTTCTTTATTTTTTTGTTTTTATGTGAAAGCTTTCCTAGTTTTTTTTACAGGTATTCTGCTGGGCTCACCACCGAATCGTCTTCGCACATGCTCAGGACTGTTAATATTACAGTGATAAACAAACATCATGTAACGAGACCTGAATTTTATTATTTGGCATCTTTGTTGTCGTTTCCTAGAGTTTGAATACGACGCACCTTGCCTTTATTAGTAAATGTTCTTCTGTCGTCTGTAGCAACATTCTGTCCACATTTTCTGTTCACTGAAAACTCACTTGATTTCTGGTATGATTCTGGTAAGACCTTCGCTACATCCGCTAAATCATTTGATTCTTTTGCTATTTGAGTTCGCGGAACGACCCGTTTCGAAATATATGCTCATTACACACGCCATCTTTTTGAGTGGATCTACCGCGACTGTAGCCTGAATTTCAGCTGTCTCCTCCCCTCGCTATGTCTCGGGAGAGAGACGTCTGAAGGCACTGGGCGATAATGCTGTCCGGTGACGTCACTACCCGAAAACCTGGTAGTGGTTCTGATTGGTTGCCGTTGTTAATTTATTTGCCCGACGCGAATAATTTGAATAATTTTAGTACCAAACTTTGCGCGTTCACTGAAGATGGCAGAAGAAAATCGCGAGCTAAAGCCACAAGACTTAGAGCCGTTTCTGGCGTATGCTCGACACTTGGAGTTCAAAACCTCAATCCGCAACAGGAAAAGGCAGTTGCAGAATTTCTTAGCGGAAGCGATGTATTCGTAAACTTGCCTACGGGATATGGGAAGTCCTTAAATATATCATAGTCATCATATGGCTCCACTAGTCAGTAGCGATTGAACTTTCAAAGCAGCACAGCCATTTTCCAAACGAAAGCTAGTCGTATGCAAAATTTACCTGAAAAAAAGTCTGAAAACTTGCAGCAGTTCACTCGTAAAAATTATCATTTTACTTTCGATATGTACGGCTAGCACACTAAATACATTGGCATTTAACACTCCTTGAGAAATCCATAAATGAAGACGTTTGTTGGGTTTTTCAACGGTCATTCTCATGCATGAATGACTCCGAGAGCAAACAAATTATTCTGCACGTATTTTCTTGGGGCTACGGGCTGAACATATACTTAAACCTATAAAACTTATAACCTATTACCACAAAATTATAAGTTTCATTAGAAGTTTTGTTCAGTCCGTAGCCCCACGAATACGTAAAGAAATAATTTAGTTCGCCGCGTTGTAGATTTGCTTGCTCTCCGACTCGGGGTCATTCATGCATGCGAACGGCCGTTGAGAAACCCAATTACAATCCGCCCGTCTTCAGTTACAAATTTCAAGGAATATTTAATTCCAGTGTATTTAGTGAGCTAACCGAGCATACTTAAAGTAAAA
Source organism: Platygyra sinensis (assembly GCA_019787425.1). NCBI lineage: Eukaryota > Metazoa > Cnidaria > Anthozoa > Scleractinia > Merulinidae > Platygyra > Platygyra sinensis. The sequence continues at coordinate 26,075 of JAHPZR010001896.1, forward strand.
TGATAATTTTTATGATCAGTGGACCGCTGCAAAGTTTAAGACTTTTTTTGTAAATTTTGCATACAGTCGATAAGGAGGCGGAGATGATTGACGTCACCAAAACTTAACGCTTTTGTCTAGACTTGTTTTTGCGCTGAAAGTCGTGTGTGAAATTTCATAAATTACCACATTTCACTCGTGACGTCACTGGACAGCATTATCGCCCAGTGCCTTCAGACGTCTCTCTCCCGAGACATAGCGAGGGGAGGAGACGGCTGAAATTCAGGCTACCGCGACTGGTGTGTGGGTCTGTATGTTTGAGCGTAGAAAAGATTACAATATCAGGACCGTTCCTACGATTTTTTGTCTGCGGGGGCAAACTCCACAAACCTTCACAGGGATCTCCCGTATACAGACAGGGTTTCTAGTCGGACGTTTTGTTTTCACCCCTATTAGTTCTCCTGGCGGCGCACACCCCCCCCCCCCCCCCCCGCTATGTACGGCCCTGAATATTTGCTAAGACATTCGACGTATCCGCAATCGACTTTGACATCGTGGAAAGAAGGCTGAGCCTTTTTGAAGGGTCTGCGGTATTCCCCATTGCACGTGACTGAGTTTTGTGGAGAAATGCTGGGTAAATTTAAAGTCGGCCTCGCCCGACTAATAAGAATTTTTCCGTGAAATGGTGCTTACCTGCATTCAATATTGTGGCGCTGGGCGCGGTTGTTTCACTAGAACTATTTGTAAGTAGAGCGTATGTTGCTTCTTATTACGCAATTCATATTTACTCACGTCCGGTTTTTTCTTCGGAGACGCGCCGTGCTTTACCTCGAGAAAGCTACACCTTTCTGTAGTGAGGTTCTTATGTTATTTTCATCAATTTGGTTGACCTTGTGTTTCTCGAGTTCGATGAATAGGTTTATGGCTCCTTTTGTCCCTTCTGGCACCGCATAATTAAAATGTAGCTGTTTACGTGCGAATCAGTTGACTGTTTTGCGTTTTGTATAATTATCTCATTGTTTGACTTAACTCTGGCAAGACCGTACCGGTCCTCAATGTGGATCTTATCAGTTTTCGGTACTTCTAAAATAAGATGTAGGTCTGCAGTTGCTGGTGGAACTCATATGTAAGTGAAAATTTTGAACATTTTGCGGCACAAATTTCTTGTGTTGAAGCGTTGGGTCAAAGTCGGTCAAAGTCCAGCTTTGCACAGATTGGCAGAGAAGCTATGATTGGCTAACCGTCAACGAACGGATGTGACCGGTCCGTTGAGCAGACGTTCGTGGGGAGGAACGCGTGACAAGCCTAAGAACGTCTGCGTGGGAGGTTAGCAAACAGTAGGAAGAGAAGTACATACAATGTGTGTAGGGTTGATGCAAATTTAAAAAAAAGACCACTGTCAGGTGCCTAGATGGAAGGAAACACAAAACACCAAAAGGCAATTAAATGTGACTGACTTACCAGCTGGAAACCTTCTGTGTGATCGATCAACATCCAAGTTAACTTGTTTCCAATATTTGTGGGCATGAAACTGTTTCGACTCAGAATTGTCTAAAGAATAAAAAAACATTATTGCGAGTCATAATGTGCAACAGTTGTTAAGTTAGATAATTAGAACTAGCCTTTAATAGTGGACATTCAGTCATTTTGTTGGGCTAAGTAAATACCATTGCTTGTCAATGAGTTAACTGATTAAATGGTTGAATTGTATTGAATAAACCAACTAAACTAGAGTCAACAGTGTGCTTACATGTACCGTGACTACCTCGAATAATAGCAGGGGGCGATTATTTTGATTTTCACATCAAAAGGGGCGATTATTCGAAGGAAGGCGATTATTCGAGGGAGGCCATTATTTTAAATATTTCTCACAGGAGGTCATGCCCTATACATGTATATTTTGTTTTATTATTAATACTAAGCAATAAAGGAAAAAGTGAAATACATGAACATTACCATAGAAAAAACTATAAAAAACCCTGGTGCTTTTGTAACCATTCAGTTGTGAACAATTAAATGAAAGCTTGTTTGTTACCCAAGATATAAATTTTTAACTTGAGAGGGAGGGGATTAAAAGAGAAAAAGAAAATGGCGATGGGTGGGGGCGATTATTCGAGGGAGGCGATTATTCTAAATATTTCGGTCAAAGGGGGCGATAAATTGAGGGAGGGGATTAATCAGAGAACGGCTATTATTTGAGGAAATACGGTATATATTATTGAGAGCACAAAGCATACCAAGGGTCCCACAAATATTAGGCCAGCACACCCACTTCATTGTCATCATAATGTACAAAGCAAAGTCAAACCCTTTTCATTTGTGAATCAAAGGTCATCAAAGTTACCTTTCTTTTTCTCCCGATTTCTTGAAACTTCAAAAGCATTGACGTTCAATAATTTAGTCCACACCTTACACCTCAAGTCTACAGTGATGAGTCCATCACCAGTTATTGATAGTTCTTTCAGTGTATGTACGTCAACAGGATCTTCTTCTAAAGCATCTGTAATCCTCCTGATTTTACCACGAAGCCTTGCCTCTGATACTAAAAAATCAATTCACAATTAAAGTGATCGAGGGAGAAGAGGAAAGACACATCACACATATACACAAAAAGCCTTTTGATCTCAGTATGGGAAGGGTTGCAAGACAAGCAGAAAACTAACAACAAGGACAAAGATGGGATAATTTTCTTGACAAAACCAAGATAATTGTAAGAGTTAACCCTTACAATAAGAGAGCTAACCACTGTGGAGTCTGATATTTACTGCTGGAGGCTGGCCTGAACACAATTCAGGCTAACTGACTGGAGTGCTATTTAGGCTAACTGTAGCCTGCAAAAAACAGCCATCCTTCTTCGTTCCTGGTCATGAAATGCTACTCGGGCCCGGAGCAGAGAAGGACTGCTGCTTTTGCAGACTACACTTACTGGAGTGACATTTTGTCATTTCACCATTTCATGCTTCAAACATGCCCTCCCAGATGAGTGATAATTATTCAAAACTCTGTGTGTTGTGAAAGGTAATTCTCAAACTCATTAATAATTCTACAAGAGCATAGATTTTGACGAATTTACATCTCCGTTTACTCCTTGGGTTTTGTTTTGCTTGAGAAGACATATCAAACACTCGAGACAGTGTTTCATCAGTTATCCAAACACCTCGACTTTCGTCAAAAATACTCCACTGCGCATCGTATTTTTAACTCTCTTCTTGGTGTTTGGATATCCCAATGAAACACTGTCTCTCATGTTTGATATATTACTTGAAGGACAATAAACAAAAAGCCCTCATCTGGCTTTAAAAATATGCTCAGCTATTTGTCCTTGGACATTATCTCTGCCTTGACGTAAGTACTAAAAGAAGGAATGACCTAAAACCACCTAAAACCACCTAAAACCACCCACAACCACCTTCAAAATACCTTTTTTCTATCTTTTAGTGACAATTTTGTTACATTTTGAGCACCTTCGATAAATGCACACCGGAAAACGTAGTTTTGTAGTTGTTTCGCCGGTTCCTATTCAAAGTGAAACTAATAGCCCTCACAAATAAGTCATGGCTCTATCAAAAATTAGGGAGATTGCTTCAAAACAAGAAATAGGAAGCGCCGAAGACCACTGTTGAAAGTTAAGTTTGTGTTCTTGCAACGGCAGGCATACGTGACTCATAACCGCAGGAAATTCGTCACCCAGTGGTTCACATGACCAGGGAAAAACACGAAGAAATTGTTTACACAGGAGTAGCGCCAAGATCCCTGAAGGTTTTCGAGTAACACAGAGACTACGTCTTCGATTTTTCGAGGTCTGCTTTTTTGAGAAACATTTGATGAGGTTGCGTAACATAACCTTTGGCCATTTGTTGAAAGGTATGGGGATATCATGTTACATGGATTGTCCGGAGCATGACTAATGTAGTCTCAGCAATTATTACACTCTTGTTCCAAAACTGCTTTAAAAAATTTCAAAAATTAGCTGGAAATGCTCAAACTTTTTCATAATAAAACCACATTGATTCAACAAGATTTCAACATCTGGTAAAAGGAACTATAACGGTAATTAAATATATAGTTAATACAGTCTAGCGATCTTTTTTTAGGGGAGCAAAGGAATTCAAGAAAGGGGGGGGGTCTGAATTTTTTTCCACTACCAAGGGGGGGGGGGGGCTCGTAAGGTAAGATTTCAAGCTTTGAGTTTCAATGGCTTCATCCATCCCCCTTGTCGTATTGAATAAACTTTCCCTAAGTAAGTGAAGGGTGCTCTTTACCTGTTCAGAGGTCCAAAAGGTTAACAGTTGTGTCTACATTGTACTTTTCCATGGCATGCAATCTCCGAAGTAAAGTCCATGATATCTTAATAATGCCACTGATAACCCTTGATTGGTTTGATATGATTTTATCGGTTGAAAACAAATGCTACAAAGAAATAAAACTGCATGTACATGTGTGTAGCGTTGCAACGCATTTTTATTTCGTAAAACATAACAAAGCATCTGTAAACCGTTAACGAGTAAACATCTTCAACCTTTATACCCTGAGCATGATTGGCATGGAACTGACACCTTATTAAAAGTTCCGCTACATCAAGTACTCAATTGCTAACACCCCTGGGTAAACAACAACATAACTATGAAAGGAATAATTGGTAATTTACAGCAATCATAACAAAATTACGATATGGTCTAGTTCTTAAAATTGAACAAAACTCATTAACACTTCTTTGTGGTAATTAAATGTTTTTAAACAAATACTATGAACGTGTTTTTCTTGAGAACCGTGCCAAATAAAAGGCAGAGGATAAAATTAATAACGCCCTGTAGCTTAACCTAATGTCATGGGTATTGACAATTTATTTTCTATAACAAAACCTTTGGTAGTAACAACCTTTAAAAGTAGTCTTTCATGCCACCAGGTAACTGACAACTACTATATTGGAACAGCTCGGTAAAATCATTTGAATATTAATTAATACTGAAAAATGCTTTAAGTGCACATGCATGCTCACTTCTCCACAAGCAGCCCCTTGGCCTCTAACATTTCCCTTCCTCCTTCAGGTAGAAATGTAAGAGTCCGTGCGGGGACCGTTATAGCCGAAAAGGAAAATTTCTGGTCATATTCAGTGAGGCATTTGGTTAGAAAATGCAGGTAAAGATTGCCGGTATATTTGACTATCTTTCCTGATGACTTATCAGTGCATTCCCGCACTCCTACACTTTTAACAACAACCTTCTCCGCCTGATGAAAAGCCACCCTGCATTGCTCGCATCTCTGGACACTTTTTGGACAGAGCTTTCCATCATCTCTGCTTACAAGCTCATACTGATTTCCGGATATCCTGTCAGGGTCAAGGAAGTTCGCTGCACCAGTAGCTGCAGTTGGCCTTTTCTCCACCTATGAAGTTAAATTATACTTGAGGAATATGAAATATAAATCCCAGGTCAGATATTTCAACGGCGTTTATTTCTTGGATAGTACACCCTAGGCCCTTGAAAATGATGTTTGCTGTGTATCTTTGTGCACGAGTTAATTGCTGCTAATCTACACCTGTGTGGCCCACCCCCGCAAGTTTTGTGTTGGTATTTTTTTAGTTTTGACCTTTAACCCTGTACATTTTGGTGCGAACGTAGCCCTCTAAGTCTCCTTGCCACATTTATAGAAATAAATTATGCAGTAGGAGTTCTTCTCACCTGCCACTTTGTCTTGTCATCTCTATTTGTGATTCGAATAGGGGTGACTGCTTTAGGTTTATCGTTGCCAATTTCAATTCTGTCTGTGAAGATTTCAGGTTCAGGCAAGTTGACTCTCCTCGTTTTTATCTCTGGAGATGACTTAAGACCGGCAGCCCTAGGTTTCTTGTACATGTCATATGACTTCGGTGTGAAGTTACGCAATGCTGAGAGGTGTTGAGCTTGCCTTTCTGGGCCCCACCTGTACCACTTTACTGGATCAACTTGAAACTGGTCGTATCCAGGAGCAAGTCTGTACTTTCCCAAACCGTGAACAGCCCTTTCTTCCTCAAGGTAGAATTCCTTTGTTCACTTCTCTAGCATTGATGTCACATTGGTGACCTCCTTTGGAACCTCATCTTCTTGAAGACGTTTCTTCTGAAGTCGGTGTTTGAGTTCTAAACCATTGGTATAGAACCTCCCAGTGATACCCAGATTGTGGCGGGCGGATAGGACAAGACAAGTCTTGAATTGTTCTGACCTAAAATAACAATAATAAAAATAATAATAATAATAATAATAATAATAATAATAATAATAATAATAATAATAATAATAATAATAATAATAGTAATAACAATAATAGACTTTATTCCCATGTCAATGTGTTCAGCTATACTGTTACCTAATTAGGGACAGCTATCTATTGAAACTAGTTTAGATACTATAATATCAAAATACTAAAAACTTAAATACTAAAACCATCACAATGTAGGATATAAAAGTGAACTAATTTATAACAAATGTAAAAACGATGTGTAGATATAAAATTACCTCTGTTTTGTAAACCATAGGTGGAACCCAGGCACCAAGCTCTCCCAGAGAGTCTCCAAACTTGCCAATCTAATTTGGAAGTCTTCTGGGTCCTCTGCATCTGCCAAGCCATTTTCCAGTAGGACATCATGCTGTGACCCATAGATGTCGGCCATGATTTTGTTCCTTGCTCGCTCATTTGTGCAAAGGGATTTGAGTTTTAGGGCATCACGCTCCTGACTATGCTGTGTACACCAAACATTGGTTGCATCCTTGAAAATGTCAGTCATGCCACTAGCAATAGCTTTGTCAAGATCATGCCCGATCTTCTTTAATCCTAACAATTCTGGTTTGGCAATGGCGAGTTCACCAGCAAATCTTCTATAACTCTGTCGACTCTTCTTAAAATGCCAGAAACTTGGGCCTGGGAACTCAGGATGCTTTTTGCTCTCATTGATTAAGGACTCATTCGTGTATGTGGTATCTGTTAGCCATAGGCCGTCGACCAACTCAAAGGTGGTATCGATTCTCAGAATACTGTTTCCAAGAACGCAGAACCGATAGATGTCATTCAGCATGTTGGGAGATGAGTTGACTGAGATGTACTGTTCTTTTGTGAAGGTAACACTGCTGTTGAGAGGTATAGTCTGCAGACTTCTTATCAGTGTTTCTGGTTCACTATGGTTCAGTGTGGTCTCGCTCGATGTGGCCTTCATATTCTTGTATTTTCTATTCTCAATCATTTTTGGGTTTGTTATTGTCTCGCTGACGGTGGTTGTCTTTTCTTGGATCAAAGTATTGTAGACTTTGTCTGTGGGCATCCCTTCGTCCAACAAGTTATCTATGGCTGTGAATGTGCGAGGGTCTTTGCGAAAATATGATGATGAAGTAGGCTTTTTGGCGTTCCCGTGGCGTGGAAGGAAGAATTCTTTACTTTCTCCAGCTGCCCATTTGTACAGAACAAGGTAAAAGGGTTTCAATTCCTTGTCTGTTATCGCCTTGACTGTAGCGATTGTCCGTGAAAACTCTGGATTGAATTTGCTTGTCCTGTAGTACCTTGTCAGTTCGTAAACTTCGCTTTCAGGGATATACTCCTTCTTGTAGCCTTTAGAGGTTTTGACATTCGCATAAAATACAGTACCATTCTCATTTTTGTGGACTGTACGGGAGCATTCGCTATTATACTGGAACAGTCTCTTGGCACTGCCCTTTGAGATATATGCACCATTGTCATCCGCTTCTGCTGAAGATATGGGGATTTCCCTCATGTCCAGGGTGAATATTTTGTTTTCCCTTATGCCAGAGGGTTTTTCTTTTAGATTTAATTCTTCAGGATTTTGAAGGAGGATATTCAAAATTGTTTCGTGATCCTGAGGTTCCTCCAGCAACTGTCCTTCCCTGAAATTTAATAGGAAATCAGATAATGTAGATTGATGGATGGACGGACGGATGGATGGATGGACGAATGAATGGATAAAAGAATGAATGAATGAATGATGAGTGAATGAGTGAGCGAGCGATCGAGCGAGCGAGTGGGTGAGTGAGTGAGTGAGTGAGTGAGTGAGTGAGTGAGTGAAAATGATTTGGTAGCCACACAATCCAATGAAAATAGACTCTGATTTGGCTATAGCTTTCAAGACGAATTGAAAGAGTTTGTTACTAATGACTTTTTTCCTACATTTATTTTAACTTAGCATTATATTGACTGAAATCGAAGCTTTGACATCCCCCCGCGGGCAGTTGAATTTTTAGGAAAGTTTTGTTCAAATTCCCCCTCCCCTCCTCCCCGAGCCAAAACGCTGTTCACATGCCCCCACCCTCGGGAAAATTTCCAGATTGCTGTTTTAACTTTTCAGTAGCTTCTATTATGCTTTTGAAGCTGTGTCTGTAAACATGGTTTGTGAGACACCACCCTTACGTGCCACAAGATTCTGGGCATACTTCATATGAGCACATTAAGTCACACATCGTCGATGAACTCACTATTACTTCACGAGTGGTGGCCAAGATCATTTTTATAAACTGAATTCAGCGTTGTTTTTATGTTGTTTCATGTATCAATACTTAACTACATTCCATACATTCATGCCATTATTTATACACCTACATATGCATCATTGGAAAATGTATTAAAATATTCATAGATAAACCCGGTCGGTCAAAGCAATTGCCCTTGCAAACACAGTTAAATATATTGATATATTCAACGATCAATATAAATAATTCGTAAACACCTTCAAATACTCAGAACAAAGCTTATGCAGGCCTTTGGCTTTCAACCAATCCAACACGAATACGCAATATTCATCAAAGTTTACCTCTGCCGTCTCCGCCACAATAGCGAAGCGCGCGAAGTCTAAAAATAGAATGCAAATCACTGAATTCCCCGCGAGACTCAGTCGACATAAGCTTGTTCAGAGGGAAATATAGAGAATGTAAGCGAAATTTTCGTTTCACAAGTGTTTTAGTAACACCGGCTTTTGCCGTTAAAGAAATCTTCAAAATCATCTGCCATTCCAGTTTGTTTGTCTGAGTCTTGTCTGAGTCATGACGTCACTCGCGCGCTTCGCTATTTATCAACCCACATGGAATCAACGCGACTCGTAATATGAAATCGAGGCTAGCGATCAAAGTCCTCACCCCCTGTGAGTGGTGATGGAATGCCCTCCCTCCTCGGCCAAAAAAAGGCGTCAAATGCCCGGGGTATGCCCCAAGGGGGGTGGGGTGGGGTTGTTAAAGCTTCGATTTGACTGGTACATAACAAGCATTTCAAGAAACACTTGAGATTCCAGGGTAAATCTTCTACGATGTTGCCTCGTTAATATGAGGCAGTCTTGAAATTAATAACCTACTATTAGATAACTCTCACGAGTACCTGACTTGCCTCTCGCTCTTGAGGGAATGTGCAGCACTCTGGGTAAAGATATCGTTTTCTGAATCGTTTGTAGGTGCTTCTATCTAAATCACGAAAAGTATCAGTCGCCATTAATTAAGTGAACTTTTATGATATTAACTTATGCACTGAAGTAGCGCCACCTCACGAACCCCGTACAATGTCAGGGTGCTAACCTTCTCGCGAGTGATCCTGCCGTTCTTGACAGATCAACAACTGGCTTACTGAAAGTTTACCAATTCACGTACCCTGTGATATTAAAATAATCATATACATACCTTCATAGCTTTAGTTGGAAGATATTCACTGACTTCACCTACAAGAAGAAGATTATAAAGTTAGAAAAAATGCTAAATTTCATAAAATTAAGCACACGTGCCAATGTTCCCTGCTTGTACCCCTTTGGAACCTTTTTTGATCCCTGCTAACTCTATTCATCGCTAGAATTATGCAAAAAGTCAGAGCTATTACATCCCCCATTTGTTCTTCTTCACATATCCTTTGCTGAATATCCGAGAGATTGGAGTTACATTAGGCTCGATTACCAGCCGCTGTTCGGGAAAGGATCGGGCGCTCCTCCCCCGAAGACCAGACACGAGAGAACGGCAGAAATCGAGCCGAGTTACATCTGCTATAACTACTTACCAGCCTCATCTTCATCAGAGTCAAGTAAGGATATAATTGCTGAAAATCAAAACATATAATTATTCATTAAAATAGGCAGAGGAAACTCAGAATTATTAACTTAGATTTTCAACATTGAGTGTGGGCACTGATTAGGTGTTTGGCAATCACTAAAATCAGTTTAAGGATATTTTATTCAACAATAGTATAGATCCAAGTCACCAAACAACGCAGCCCTCTGCCCCACTCTCCAGGGATGCGGTGGGGTTGTGTCATGGTCTATCGCAATTAGGGGTGGGGGATATCAGAAAAATACCTCAAGCTCATTTGCATCGAATAAAATAACCACAAAATATATAGCAAAGCAGAGCATTTGTTACAAGCATCGTTCTTTTAAGCACTGAAGAAATGGTCTCCAATCCCCCCTCCCTTCCATGTCTCCTACCTTGCAATCAGCCTTTTGAGACAGTGCAAGCTAACAATAGTTAACTGATGCGTAGATATTCTGGAATTTCAAATTTTGGCTGTAAATGTTTGTTTACACTCGCGCCAACAATAGGGTCTGTCAGATTATGCAGGCATAATTTTGAACATAATACTATAAATGGAGCATCACGCATAATGCTGGCACAATACTAACAATTTTGCAGCATAATGCTGTTGTTCCTGATAACTGTGAGAAGTGTATGAAAATTTTGCCAGCACCTCGCTCTAGAATGTACAAAATTAATAAAAGTGAGATTATTTCAGGAACTTGATATCTTAGACTAGTAACCAGTGCATTTTGGTAAAATAGAAGGGCTTGTTAACTTTTACTGCGAGCTGGAGGCTTCCAACTGACCAGGAATGTTTATTGATAGGTTGGGGCCTATGGGGGAGGGGGGGGGGGGTGGGGTGGAAGTGTCATTTTAATCTGGCTTAATTTGAGCATTACACCTCCAGCTGAACATAATTTTGAGCATAATAAACCGGTTTCATCGGTGACGCTCGAAAGCATGTAATACTCTATTTTTCGAGCATAATCCGACAGACCCTGGCCGACAATCACCTATTCATATTGCGGGGTGCTGGGACGTGAAATGAAAATGTCAGCCAACCTCATTCCCAAGGTCCTCTCTCTACTTCAACCCTGGGAACGAGGTTGGAATGTCGGCATCCTTTTCCCGTGTGAATACATTGAAATTGTTCAGAGAAACACTAGGATTCCAAATTTTACAGACTATGAAACATTTCATTCAGGTCACGACAATGCCAGTTCATAGGGAAAAATAGACGGCAAGGAATATTTATCTTTTAATATTATATCGCCTGACCTGTCCACTGTCGCAAAATTATCAACTACTGGAAACTACCAGCTTAGCTGTATATAACCTTTGATTCAGTGTTTTTGTAATCGACAGACAATTGCAAGACTTCTCATTCAATGTCGATAACATCTCAGATCGCGAAAAATAACCGTGATCGCTAGTTGAGCTACAAAATATTTGAGATGTCAAGACTAAGGCGATTTCAAAGGTTAGTAACAAAGCCACCTTCTTGCTTAGCGATTTAGAACAAGAACGTAATACATTTCGGCAAAGTCGGTGGTGTTGTAAGAGCCCTATTTTCAATATTTCAAATTATTCTAGACACAAAACACCTTACCTTCAGGGTCGTTTTTAAATCGAGCCATGAGTGAGTCGCAGTGTGTTGTTGTCTCTCCAACAAACCTCGTGCTCCAGGCAATCCATGTAACATGATATCCCCATACCTTTCGACAAATGGCCAAAGGTTATGTTACGCAACCTCATCAAATGTTTGTGCGTCCCGTTGACCTCAGACAGATCTTAAAAAAGCAGACCTCGAAAAATCGAAGACGTAGTCTCTGTGTTACTCGAAAACCTTCAGGGATCTTGGCGCTACTCCTGTGTAAACAATTTCTTCGTGTTTTTCCCTGGTCATGTGAACCACTGGGTGACGAATTTCCTGCGGTTATGAGTCTCGTATGCCTGGCGTTGCAAGAACACAAACTTAACTTTCAACAGTGTTCTTCGGTGCTTCCTATTTCTTGTTTTGAAGCAATCTCCCTAATTTTTGATAGAGCCATGACTTATTTGTGAGGGCTATTAGTTTCACTTTGAATAGGAACCGGCGAAACAACTACAAAACTACGTTTCCGGTGTGCATTTATCGAAGGTGCTCAAAATGTAACAAAATTGTCACTAAAAGATAGAAAAAAGGTATTTTGAAGGTGGTTGTGGGTGGTTTTAGGTGGTCTTAGGTGGTTTTAGGTGGTTTTAGGTGGTTTTAGGTCATTCCTTCTTTTAGTACTTACGACCTTTTGGCTCCAGGAACAATACAATTAATGTAAGTATAAAGAATCACATGCCTTCTGGATTGAGACTTTATGCAGCGTTTTACATGATCAGTACTGCAATGATTTTAAATCACTAAACTTGATCTTGGCCAATTTGGTTCTTTGTCTTTCTTCTCATCCATTTCAGCTTTCAATTATTGTGTTACAATCATGACTTAAACCAAAATGAATCGAAAACTTGTCATAACACTTTTTCTGAAATAATACTTCTGTCATGAGCTATTGCTTCTAATTTATAGGCTGAAAAGTCCAATTTAATTACTTACATATTGCTGTACGTGTGTTTTTGTTCTAGTTGTTGAAGCACAAAGGCTTCAAGTGTGCATTTACGAACAGAACTACATTGAGTACATGGTTGAAGATTACCAGTATGCATTATAATTCCTGCAACAAAATACAGTGACTTAATTGCCAACATTAACCCTCATACACTACATATGCATACTTTGTAATTCTTAACCTTTTTAATAATTTATCCCATTAGTTGATAGCTAATCGGTTTTTAACTATATTACCTGTATATTGTCGGGCTTAATTTATTAGAAAATAGTCAATAGGTTGTTAATTATATTAAGCATTCCCAATGTATTAGGAGAGGCGTTTTTTAACCCCATCGGCTGGTTCTAAAGTTTATGTATGTGTACATGTATGTATGCATGCAGCCTGGCCTTTAGCTACAGTATGAACCCTAGAAACTTGTGGTCTATTGCTTAAATATCTTTTGATATTGTTGATTTTATGTGAAATTGGCTTCCTAAATATACGTGCATGTTCAAGAGTGAATGTGTTTTGTATATATGTATATGTAATCATGTGAAATGTTTAATACTGACCCTGCATGTTATTGGCATGTGAAAAGTGTGTAAAATTGCATATGAAAAGTATGTGAAATTTCTAACTAATTAAATCAGCCATTAAATTGTGTATGAAATTTTGTGTGAACTTGCATGTGAAAGGTATGTGAAATTTCTACCAATGAATCTAGCATTAAAGTGTGTGAAAATGTATGTGAAAAAAGTATGTGAAAAGTGTGTGAAAAGGATGACATGGTTTCACGCAGTATTCATCTATCTTTCACACGCCTTTCACACAGTATAATTTCAGATGCATGTGAAAAAAATATGTGAAATGTGTGAAAAGGTGTGAAAATCATATGAAAACTGTGTGAAATAAACCTTCTTTTCACACACTATTTCACATAGTTTTCACATGTTTGCTTCTGGTAGTGAAAACCCACCTCTTAAAATGAATGCAAAATAGAAGAAATGCGACTTACCTTTCAGTCATTACGCCCTGAAAATACTTCAAAATGACGTGTAGATGGCACGCGAAATCCTCTTCAAACCAATTTTGCCAATATTTGGCCGATTTTTATGATTCAAACACCGTTTTGAAGCTCAGAAAACAAGTTGTCTTCCGATTTGCATTTCACTGATAATGTGTAGCGAAACAAATGCTGCTGACAGCTCAGACTGCGGTGGTATATATCTGTACCAGTCTCCTTGCTTGCGCAATCTCACGTGAGTCCTCTGTTCCTGACTAGGAATCGGTGGAATTCACATCAATCTTCGGCTTACAGGTAAGTCTCGTTTAATCATAAAATTTTACTGTTTCGGAAATCTACTTGTGTGCTTCCTCTAGGGGAATGGTTCTTGACAGTAAAAAGTGCAGAGAAATGCGCATTATTTTTTTTGCAGTATTGCCCATTTCTGCCAGCCCCTCTACTAGTTGGTAGCTCTCTGATAGAAAATGTTTCCTGTTACAAGCTGTTAGGGGTTCACTTCAGATAACTTAATTAACATAAAACAAACATGTCACTCATAATGTAAAGAAAGGGAACAAGCGGTTATATGTAATACATGCTCTTAAGAGCCACTCTCCATAAATTTCAACTATGGTCATTTGGACGGGAAAAAATGAAATTCCTCAAACTTGCTCAGATGAATGGTCTAGGTAAGTGATTCACAAAAATATATTTTTCAGTTCGATTCGATTCGTATTTTAGCGCTGGGACGACCATCTTGGTTTTGCCCCTCTGAGAGGCCTTTCAGTGGCCATTTTAGGGCACATTTTTAACATTTTGCCATACAAAGAGAACGTATAAATCCGGATAAAAACCCTTATTCGAAACAAGCAAATGTTTCTTGTTACGTCGAGAGGTTGTCTTTGGGATTTGATAAACATCTGATTTTTTATAGAATTTTAAATTTCTTCCCTTTCGAACTACTCTCGAAGCCTGTTAAAAATGACCAAAATTGAAGGAGAATATCGCCAAAAGTACATCACTTGAGATCCCAAAACTACCCTCCACTTAAAGAGCAATGTCTCATCTGTAAAACCACGCAATAAAATTTTGGGGCAGTTAAAACTGTAAAATGTTAGAAGAAGAAGTTTAAGCTGTGTTTTTGTCAACAAACACCGCTGTCCTAATTAGCATAATGACGTGAAAATAACGACGCACGACGAAAATTATGATATATTCAACTTACCTGACGACATGTCGACAATTTGATACTCCTCGATACCTCATGTTATACTATCAGAAAGTTTCAGCCAGCATTTTCCATGATTATTGTTCGAAATCACTCTGAGACATCACAACCGTAAGCAGATGTATGAAGCCCTTGTCATAACATCCAGCAATATTACTTGTCTTTCGCCTCATAACCGCCGTTTAGAAGAAGTTTAACCATTTGAAGAGATCCTAACTGACCCAAACGTCTGTCATTAGCCTTTAAATTTCTCCACTTAGTCGAGGATTATCATCAAGAACTCATTTAAGTTCAGTTCTGTTTCGATCTGTTGAGCACCCGCCATTATACCATAGATTGCGTTACAGGTAACAAGTGCACATTCTAACGGGTAGGGGTAGGGTGGGTAGGAAATGATTAACGTCATTTTAAGCAAGATAGTAATTAGGTTTTCACGAATAATTTGTAAATGAGCTACTGTTTGGCAACTTGAGTCATTCTGTAGGTTATATTTTTGTGGAGTCGGAGAGGAGGAGGAGGGATTGGGCTGGTTGCGTGAATTGTATTACAGTAAAGGATAAGGTCAAGAGATTATTATATTATGTGATCTGTCGATCAGGTTCAGTTATCAGTTTATCAATGAGGCCCCGTTAGAACTATTAGGGGTTTTTAGGTTACGAGATATTTGGGTAAACAATTAGCAGGATACGCGAAATTTAGGGGAGTAGGAAATCGTTAAGCTGGAATTACCAGGATACAAGATATTTAGGCAAAAAAAGTTTTAGGGAATGGGATGCGCACTTTGAGGCATCGTCAATGGTCTGCTGCTAAGGGTAGATTTAAGTATACCAGCTGCTATCTAAGCATTTATTCTGGACGTTTAGTACTTATATCACAATTGAATATGAAATTTTTGTATCCGATTTCGGGGCTTGAGGTTAGATAACGCAGCTCCTTGTTAGTAATTTTTAAACCCACACTCGTTACCGTAAACAGATAGACAAATACCGGGCTAGAGAAATGAACAAAGAACCAAATATGTCCAGAATTCTCTACCATCTAACACTAATTCCTTTTATGACACCTTTTGTGTCCTTGCAAAGACATTGAGGCACAACATCCGGCCACGCTATATATGTAAACGACTAACGTAAGCTCATTGACAGCTATTAGTTTTTGACTACAAATAAAATACAGCGAGAATTCCAATAAAGAGCCTTTTACCTTTTTCTGTTCAGCATTGTACTTATGTCTCTCGCTGCCTGAAATGCCATCAAAGTTGCGAAAGGCAACAGACTGACAAATTAATAAGTGCACAAGATGTAATGGTAAGAGGCGTCTTATTGAAACTCCTTGTAATTCTTAGCCGTTACACTTTTGCATCACGTAAGGAATTCCTCATAAAATTTATGTGGGCAGTTAAAGACGATGCCTACCTTTTCGTGTGCACACGGTCTGCGCATCATGTAAAGCACAGTTCAAATACTACGCACACGCTTGGGTTGGATTTTACGTAATCAACTACGCTACCAAGCACGGGACTTGAAACTCTTGGAAAAATTAATGGCTACCCCCCATGCCAGTTTTCTTTGTGGATTCCAATACCTCTTGCTAACTTAAGATCTACTTTTTTCACGGTTTTCCAATGTGGCGAAAATACGTTTGTGTTTAGTAGGCACCCCCCGGCCCAACCACTAATGTTGTTCAGTTCTGAGATGGAGCACAGCTGCATGTCTGCACAAGATTACTGATCAACTCTATGTAGGGCGCCTTTCGCGATCCTTGGATGTTGCAAACATCTAAGTCAAAATACTCGCATATCAAGCAAAGCATGCTCACACTTAGCTTTTTAAGGCCATTAGATGTGTATAAGGTACACAAGTTGAATGAATCATAAACTATTGGATGAGTGAACTGACACTTTTCAAGAATATCTGCTCGGGTTGATGAAAACGCAGTTTGATCCTCAGCGGCTGTCGTGTCTTCCTCAAGGACCTCCTCCTGCTTGTTTCTTAGCTTTACAGCCATTCTGGAGAAGAACGACTGAACTTGCTGAGGAGTCAGGAACTCATCTAAAGTGAAGCGCCTACTTCCGGCTTCATCTCTTGCGTACCGCATCTCTTGTGCCACAGTGACTGCTTCGACTTTATGTCCTGTCTCCTGACCTAAAAAGAACTTTTCTTCGAGATATCTTTTTTGTTTTTCATTGAAATGCGTGGTCTTCTTCGTCGTTTTCAGGGCCCAGCCTTTATGTTTAATTTCTCCTGCAGCAGGAAGTGTAGAGCTTGCTAAGACCGGTTGAATACCAGGATCTTGAAGAAGTTTGTCTCTATAGCGTACTTTAGCCATGTCAAATGGGCTTTCTCTTTCCGCAACAAGTTTACATGAACCATACTGTAAATGATTCTCAAGAGAACCGTACTGTTGAAAACACTTCACACATCCATCAACTGGGCAAGTGAATAGGTTTGGTGTCTGCTCTTCAGTGCTGGTGTCGTTTTCCTGGTGTTGTAAAGGTATCGTGCTGGTCTTGAGCTCTGGAGCTGACCGGGTACTTGCAGAGATGTCTACAAAGTCTCCATCAGAGAAGCTTCCTTTGAATTGATTTTGTAGAACACTTGGAGCTAACGAAAGATAATATATGGAGGAATTTACGTGTCATTTCCCTCTCTTTTTACAAACAAACACATATTAATAATGACGGTTTCACGCCCGGATGATTTTACGAAGATTCTCGATCACTTTCCAAAGATCAGTTATACAATGACGGTTTTACGATTTTCTGAAGATTCTCGATCACTTTCCGTAGATCAGTTATAAAAATGCAAGAACTGCCCGCAGGCCACAGGAACGCTTCCAAACATTTTCCGAAAACAGTTTTAACTCTGAAACCAAAATGATATAACACACGCGTGAATAAAATTGATATCATCACAAGCGGGATGGCGTTTTCATCGAATTGCTATTACTTGGCATACCACTAAATGTATATAATAAATGTTCCTATAATTATAAATGAATAATTCTTGCATATTAAGGAAATGTTTAACGTGAGAACAGGCTGGGGGTTTAAGGAAAGCCAAATAAAGAAAATAAGCTATGACATTGTCCAATAACTCAACTTGTAGTTTAATTAAAATGGTTTAACCATACCTTGAAGCTGTGTCCAGAGGATGGTCTTCCCTTTGCCAATGTCATATGCTTTCCAAACAGTAACCCCAGTATCCTGGTATGACAGGTTGTTGATACTGCTAACGCCCTCCCATTTCATAGGCTGTGCTGGCGCTAGGAATTCACAATTTACCACCGCAACTTGCACACCACGCACTCCATTATGAGATAAGATAGCATCTCTAAAGTTTTCAGCAGTGAGAACATTGTGTCCTTCGTTAACGAAACGACAAACGTGCACTTTAATTGTGGCAGCTTTGCGGTCACAGGAACCTTTACCACCCTGTGGGTCGCTGAAGTCAACTCTTACAATTATTCCGGTCGTCTTCTGCATTAAGGGGCAAGCTGCTAGCATCGCTGCGCTCTTATAACAACCTGCATTATCTTGACGAAAATATGCTGTTGTTATTTCTGGGTGTTCATTTTTCAGATTACGAAGAATATGCTCCATAATAGCCGCAACCACGTTGCTATCCTGTGAGCAGTTCTTCACAATGTGAACAAAAGCTTGATGTTGTAGCTTTCCGCCCGTCTCTCTCCTGACAACAACACTAACATGCCAAGATATGCCTCTTTTCCCAAACCAATCGGTTTGAGTCTCTCGGTACTTTTGTGGTAAGAACTTCATAGCCCAGTCTTGGGTTATCAGAACTTAATTGAAATTTAATTCTTGCAGCACATTGATCCGACATTTATCCTGCTGAAGGACGCGAAGCTGGTGAGCTTTCCAAGTGTGAATAGCTTGCACAGCTTGCTGACAAGAATACATCATATCGTCACGCTCCTCGTCCGCCAGGTTGCTAGTCTTATGTCTCACTGAGGCCTCAATGCTAGAAAGAACAGAATCAAGCCCTTTACAAGAGGAACAGGATTGGTCATGAGCGTGATCGCATGTGCCCTGAAAATGGTGTTCCTTAGGGTCGCTAAGTGCATATACCGCACAATGATCAGCGATGCGGGATTCTTGTGTGATATGAACCTGTTAGAAAAGAGAGGTAATTTCTAAGGAGAAAGAAGGAAAATGCATAAAGGATTATTGTTCAATTTCAGGACGTAAACAACTAAACATACCTTGTACTCTGCCTTAGTGTACTGTTTTCCTGCTTTTAATGCTTCTTGACAGTAAGAAAACAATTCCCCATCACAGACGCACTTGTCTTTGAGTTTGACAACTAGAGCAGACAAGTCATCAAATGCTTTAGCTCCAGCAGCAATGTAGTCTAAGCCCTGAAGAGACGTACGAACAGTTGCAGCGCACACAGTCAACAGGCGTGAAATTGTGGCCGGGCTGAGGGGTTTCATGTCAACCTCTTTACAAAACTGAGTGTACTGCTCAATGATTCTTTGCGGGATCATAGCTCGAATTACATTCGGGGTTTCTAAGACTTGGCCGTTTTCCAAATGGAGGTATCGCTGGCCAAAAGGAAGGTCTTGTACTACATGGGAACTTGTTATGAAAGTCAAAAAATGATCAAGTTGGTTTTCACTGATCCTCATTCTAGGACTTTTCCTAAGTGGTACAGCAGCGCCACGCCCATATTTAAAGATATGCAGCCGAGCTTCCTTGATTCTGTAATCTCTTAGACCAGGTATGAATTTCTGAATATCACGATAAGGAACCAAGTCTGCTATAATTGCAAGGACCTGTCTGCGGGTGTCCCAACTCGTGGCATGTTGGTATGTCTCGGCCAATGCCTCTAGATACTTTCTATCAATGGTATCGTCAATTCCAAGGGCTGTTTCAACACCACGGGACGATTGCACAGCTGTCCACAAATGTCCAGCATCTCCAGGTGTTATTGCCTCTAATGCAGCTACAATTACAGCTGTTGCTCTATTGACATAAACATTCTTTCTTTGGTTACTCAGCTTTTCCCATCGTTTTTTCGGCTGACCAGGCACTCTCTCTTCTTTTCCACTAACAGTCAAAAACTGGTTAAGTTTTTCCCTTCGTAGACCTTGAAGATCGCTATAGCAGCCACCAGATGACTCACTGCTACTGCTGCCCTCGTCTGAAAACTCTACAACACTTTTGTCGCCGTCGACGGCCAATTTCTCAAACGCCTCCAACAAATCACTGCATTTACTTTCTCCTTCCTGTATAAAAGGCCAAACCAACAAAAGAAAAAATTATTATGGTAGTTCATCTCAGAATAATCGCACATGTTCACAAGACCATAACCAACCAGTTGGTCTGTCTCCTGCCATTTGGGATTTTTACCCGTGTTTAATTGAGTTATTCGTTTCGTCATTTGTTTTCATTCTCCCTGAAGTGGTCAACTAAGGTATTTATTTATTTATTTATTTATTTTGATATCATGAAGACAAGCAAGGAAAACTATTACCAATCCACAAACCTCACTATAGTCTGCATTTACACTTGGCAAAAAGCTGGGTTGGGATGACACATCACTTGGGATCTCTGTGCTAGCCGATGAATCACTGACAAGTGATGGGAGTGCCAGTTCTTCCTTCTGGTGTGTTGTAGCACCGAAATCCAGGTTAGAACAGGAAGGACTTGTGAGCGGTGGAAGTACCACGAGCTCTGTTTTCAGCTTTCCGCGACATTGTTTACAAATAGCTGAAATTCAATGACAATTTCCTTTAAAACATTCATTTTTAAAATGTCAGAGACGAATTGCGCAAAATAATTAACTGGCGACTATTGAGACAAATTGATTAGCAGGTTAGAAATTACTTTTTAGTTATCAAGTAATCCTTCTTCTTTGCTGTACATTCAGAAACTAAGTATTGTTCTTGAATTAACGTGAATGCTTGGGCGTCTTGCTAGTCATTCTTTTGAAAAAGAATTATCTATACCCTTGGCGCTTCTGAGTAAACCGGGAACATTAATTGATGTGTTTATACATCCCACTATTTGCACCGTTCTCTGTGTGTGGGAGACTGCGAACGCAAGTTTACTGGAGCCCCCCCACCCACGAGTTTTCAAATATGCCGGCATATCTAGAACACAATAGGAAGGAAAGGCATTCCAAAAGCTTTTTTTTGGCTGCCAAGAGTGAGGGTGTAGTATAAGGCTTACGAAAGATCAAAACCTACTTACGCGTGGCAACATGCAACAACTGATTGGTTAGCTGGTAAAGTCCTTTAGACTGATGAAATGTCAACCCGCGATCGCCTTTCAATTTCTTGGACTTGTGTGGAGCCCAGTCTTTGGGCGTTGACCACATTTTTTTGTTGCAACGCGAGTGGATTCCAAATAGATCTCTATGTCGTGGACATATGCTTATTTTTAGGGCGTCTTCAGTTGCATCAAATATCCCTAAAAGATGATACAAGTCTTGTTAGTGAGGATAACATTATTGCTTCCAGATTCTTAACCAAAAGTGGTACTCCATAATAATGATGATGCATTTCAAAATGATTCTCGCGTGTCGATTTCAAGAGTAATGCAATCCACACTTCCTTTTTCCAGTAATGCACCTGTCAATTGAAACC